>JAUZNJ010107088.1:0-20501 GCA_034780135.1 Jordanella pulchra | reverse complement strand
TCAGAAAAACGAGCCACTAGTGCCGTAAAAAGCTCAAAAAAAAAAAAAAAAAAAAAAGAAATTTAACTTTTGAAGCCAAGCAGATTTTTTTTAGGAGACAGTTGGGTCCTCACTGCTGATAGTCTGTTATAGAAACTCTTTGGAGTGACTGACAGACGCCTTGTCTGTAGGAAGCGGTGAAATGACATTAGGGTAATAATCTCCACACCATTATCCCCTCACTGGAGGTCCGTGGGGTCTGCTGTCTTTGCACTAAATTGGGTGGCTCAGGATATCTCAGGGCTTACTCATCTTTGATGTTTCTTTTATAATAAAACACTAAGGAGGAAGTGACATCCCAACAGAGAATATTATGCTAATCTAGAAACACTTAATTAGGCCCAAAGGGTTAATTTCTCCAGCTTTTTTCATCATAACACTTGAATCTGTCTGCTTCTAATGGAAAATGCTTAGAAATAATAAGTGTTACAAATTTTAAAAACATTACTTCTCAATCCTTTTCAGAGAAAAGTTTTCCTAATCCTCCTTTGAAATGTAATTGGGACAGTCTAACAGCTAAGAAGCTGCGACTTCAAACCCCTGGCATTTCATAATCTTTTCACCCCCCCCCCCCTGTTTATTACACTGTAAATTCTTTGTGCTTCTAATTATAAAAGAGATGTCAAGTATTATGTCTGAAAACAAAAGAGAAAATACAAAACATCACAATCTGATTAGTTCATAATGAATCCTAAAATAACATTCAAAACACCCACAGCTTAATTACATTTCATTTCTCTGATCAGGCAAACAATACCCAAACGGATGATAGCTGCTTTAATAGCAAAGAGCTAATCTTATCATATGAATGTCCCTCCCCACACGAGGATTATGATTAAAGAAACGCTGAGCAGGCTGCTGCAGGAAAACCAGGCTGTACCTGCAGAATCAACACGGGTCCTGTTGCCTGTGAAACACTTGATTTGATGCTGAGAGTTGTGAGCACTTGGGGGCAAATTTGCCTCACAACTCGTCTGAAACTAGAGCTCTGAGAGAAGAAGTTACTGTTCCCATGAGGCGAGCTTACTTAAGTGCACATTTTCCACAAAACTTGTGTCTCTCCTCTGGTCTCGTTAATACAGTGTAAACGGTTTATAAACAGAAAACAACAACAACAAAAAACATTCCATATTACAGTCACGGACCAAACTAGTAGTTAACCAGAACAACATTTAGCGCGAGCAACAAACTCCTGATCAGAATTTGATTATTTAAAAAATCTGTTGGGTTTCCAGTTGGTAAATGTTAAGACACAATAATATTTTCTGTAACATTTAAGTTCTAGAACGTGTGTTTGATCTTTTTGTTTGTGAAATGTTTGTTACCTTTTGGGTGTGTCCTTGTAGCGGCCATCTTGGAACCTACCAAAGAGGAGGCCCGCCTCAAACCCAGCTCTTTTGTAGAAAGGGCCACGTTTGCTGGACTTTAATTGGCTGGGCAGTTAATTAAGAAGGTGGGGACACCAGTATATAAGGAGACCTTATTGAGTGAAGGAAAGAAGAGGGAGAGAGTCTGAAGAAGAGAGACTGAAAGCTAAGAGACTGTTGGGAAAGATGTGATTTTGTCTTGTCTGTGACCTGTGCTGAGGGAGGCCTAATAAACCACCTTTGTTTATGCTACAGCCAACTTTGAGGAGCTTTCCTTCCACACCAACCTCTCAGTGTAACAGTAATGAAAAGCTGTTCTGAATGAGAACTCGCCGTTTTCTAATAGCTGCTTATTTTGATGATGTATCTTAGGTGAATTACTGGAAGGGCTCCTCACCATCTGTTACAACCCCACCCTAAAATCCCTAAAGTAGAGCTTGGCACTGGGCTTTAAAATAAAACTAAAAAGTAATCAGAACAGTTGAGTAACTAAAGGTATAATTTATTTTAGAATCCACATAAAAAGAACTACAGGAGAAAAGAAAACAGAGGGGAGCTTAAGACTTCAGGGTCTCCAAGGCCAAAACAACAAAACACCCCCTTATAACTATAAAATAAAAACCACCACTTGCTAAAGGAGAACTAAAGGAAAATACAAAACCTAAACTTCCTTACTAACCAAAAACAGGAGAAAACAGGTTATAACAAAAATGGCAGAGGACCCCTACCAGCTTCTCTGGATAATTGTACAAAGCTGCTCAAGCAGAGTCACAGCTCATGGCCCAAGTCAAACAACAGGAGAGGCTCTGGCATCTCCAGCTTGCTGCTTATATATGGCGGCTGACGAGCCTCAACACTCTTCACCTGCAGCAATCAGGCAGAGCTGAAACAGAAAACACAGAGCTCTGAAAAACAGAGAGCCCCTAGAGGTCAGTGACCGTAACACCATCACCCTAATCTTTAGCTCTGTGTGATCTCCTGCTACTTCAAAACCTTTAGTATTTTCCTAAACAACAACATGATGATGCAATATGAATTCATTTAATCCATAATAGGAAATATTGAGACATATTTAATATTGAACATGAAAGATTTCAGACTTTCTTGATGATTTCAGATCTCAGAGAAACATTTTGGACTCAAACTAATTGAGAATTCAGTTGAATTTGAATCATTTCTCGTGGCTCTGCTACTTTACATCATGTAAACAGTCACCTTCATGCTCCAAACATACAAACTGATCACATGTTAGCAGCTTGATTTCAGGCACCAGGATGCAGTGAGGATGGACCTTTCCCTGCGATTGTGCTGATAGTCATGGAAACCTTTCTTCCATGTCTCAGAGTCACATGGAAACAAGACACAGGGGAGGGGGCATTTTTTCTCTCTCTTGAATGGACGGTTCTCACTACTCACACTGAGTGATGAACAGTGTCCTGACATGGCAGGTAACAGTAATTTATCGCCCCTCTGCCTATTTGTGACACATTGAAATGATAGGCGTTACTGCGTGGAGTGATGGATTCAGCAGTGCTGCAGGAGCTTACGTGCAGAGGGTGAATTGTAGAGCAGAAATTTATCTCAAGGTTGGTCTAAGAGTAAAGTAAAAGCTGCTGGAACTTTACTCTTTCAAGGTTAGATTCACAGTTTTCCTTGTGGCACAGTTAAGTGTTGTGTTAAAAAGCACCAACAACAATGGCAGAATTAAAGAGCCAAAGTTCATGCATTTTAAAAAAATCCTCAGTGTAAATTTTGAGCTTTAAGGAAATTGTTTGTCAACTTAAAATGCAAAACCCATATGAACAGGAGAGAAAAGGGCTGTTGTAGCTCCAGTGTTCCACTTCTTTTCATGTCTGAGCGACTCCAGGGGATGTTGGCCAAGGACAACAGAAATGCAGTGAAAAGATTTGCGCAGCAATAAAACTGAAGGTCAATTGCTTTATAAAACCAAATTACTTTAGAGCCAATGACAACAAAGCTCCCAGTTTTATAGGATTGAAATTATTCATGCAGCTACATGCAGCAACGGTGCTACATTTCAGTTTGATGAGGAAGCACGTGGCCTAGTATCATCATGCCCTCAATGGATCCACGGAGGAACGTCTCCACTGCTCTGTGGTGACATCTGAAGCTAGCTGTCAAAGGATGAACACTGAACTCCAGAAAACTAAATCATGCAAACTAAGATCTGGACCTAAACTCAACTCACACCTTAGTCCTAAACCCAAAACCAGGAAGAGAACCTTTTCTCATGATTTATTATTATTTGGTCCCAACAAGTACCAATAAAAAATGTCCCATGAGGACAAGAAGGTGAAAGTGATTAGGTGACATTGGCTCATTGCTCTCAGTTTGTTATTCCTCATAACAGAGTTATGTGAAAATGCTGTTTAACACATAGTCCACTGGACCAGACTTCACTGGACTCTTGGAGCAGCGAGGCTCAGGTTTTCTTCAGTAGCTCCAGACTGAAGCACAGAGCCTCCAGCAAAGGCATCAGCTGAGATGGTTTGATGATGCAGATGTCTGCTGATACTTCTGTCACATCAGCCAGCGGTGCGTTTGTTGCCGTTACAACGTTATTTCTTTGCATCCTTTGGGATCATGGACATTATTGAAGCTTAAACAATTAAACCAAGCGGCCCTAAAACATCTGTACAGCACTAATATGGCTAAGTGGACATAATGTGCACCTGTCACCTCGCGGTTGCTTAGAAAGAGGGATGGGAGCTTTTAGGCAGAGACGGTGGCATTATGCAGTCCCCCCTTAGCAGCACTCACCCAGTAACAGCAGCTCATTGATGAATGGGTTGCCGTGTTCAAAGCTAATGTTTCTTGTGTTTTTTACTATAATAATCGGACTTGTAAACTTTCTTGCAGATGTTTTGCTTAATGTTAAAGGAAAAGCACAGACAACCTTATATATGAACATCTTTATTGTGGAAAATTGTTCCTTTTCCAGTCCGGAGATCCAGGAATCTAACTGAAATTAACTGTGTGGTTATTACTGCCAACAGCACCTTCGGGGTTGGACGTTAGCCTCTGTTCTTGTTTCGGGAAATAGATCCCTATCCTCCTAATTGGTTTTCCCTGTTCTCAAGATCCAGAGCCAGAATAGAGCTAATTAGCAATAACTGTTTGTGGATTGGTAATGGATGAATTTTAGGCAAAATGCACAACAGGAGTATCATTTACTATAGAAAGGCAGCATCGGAGTATTTCCTCTGCTAGTCTTTATATTCCTAATTAAACTTCATCCATTGTGTTAAGAACCAGATATCCCAGAGCAGGACAATGCAAAAACTTCCTAAAATAATTATAAGATTAGGTAACTCATGTGGCTCAAGCTGCTTTCTATTGAATGCCCACGGATCCCAGAATTACATAACATTAATGCACACCGTCTTCACAGTCAGTTTGTACTTTTAAATATCTAAATACTTTTCAACTGTGGAGCAGCTTTGTAAGCACAATTAATCTCTTATTTTCAGTTAAAAGCTTGGGGGGCGGGGGTAGTCAGAGAAGCACTGTTTTAAAAGCAAATCATCAATATAGCCACACTAAAAGGAGAAACTATGCTGTGTCCTGTTTCATGAGATGACTTAATAAACCTGGATTATGAATTCCACTGTGACTCGCTGCCAACATAGGATAAAAACAAATAAACAATCAATAAACTATTAATATATAATCTCACAGTCCTATTAAATTAATATTTCACGCATAAATCCTGAAATTATCACATAAATGCAACTTTTAATTCCCACAGCTAAATCAGTGTCAAACTCCCTTATGAGAAGCAGCTTTAGGTAACGTCAGCCTCTATTGCTCTTTCATCCCACAGCAAACATGATTCACCATCAGATACCAGGTTCTGGTAGAATTTCTGAGGAATCAGTCGTGGTCTTGGAACCATGAAATAAAAGTACTGACCTGAACTGAGTCAAGTGAGGCCTCCATTGCTAAAGAATTTGTTATTGGTTCTTTCCTGACCTCAAGAGATGTTTGTTTCTTCTAGAAGTTCAATGTTCAATGCAGATGTTTCAGATGTTATAGATGATGTTTCACCGAGTCCCACAGAAATTATGCAGGAAAATTATTCTCAGATCATGCAGAAAAATAAACCAAAAACCTGCTCATTGAGCCCTCTTCTAAACAAGCTGTTTGACTTTACATGCCCGTCCACCCAAAGGCCCTGCCCCCTACAACCTGCATCCATGACAACCAGTCAGAGTAAAGATGGAGGCTAGGAGAGCAGAATAATACACATGATAAAAGTGGACCTTAACCAAAGGGCTGCTACAATTACAGATCTGGGCAGTTTATAAGTGACAACAATACAACAGGAGGAGTTTCAGCAGATAACCATCCGTTGCCATTAATGTCATTCCAATCATCTTAACACAGAGTACGGAGCATTGGTTCTAAATATAGAATGATCCTGTTTTTTTCAAGGGACGGCTGGAAACCCTAGACTCTAAACAAGCTTTCAATAAACAAAGCAAAAAGAACAAGAGCTGCTAACGGCATCTATCTGCTGTGATGAACTAACCAGGCTAATGACAAAATTAATTGAACACCAACATAAATCAGGATTACTGTAGATATCATGTTAAGAAAATACAGTAAAGCACAGAAAAGATTAAACATCTTATGATCTGATCCTGAATCAACAACTAGACAAGGAGATGATTGTAGATTTCAGAAGAAACAGGAACAGGTTGAATCCTGTTAACATCGTGGGAGAAGATGTGGAGGAGTAGAAATACCTTGGTGTTCAGCTGGACAACAAACTAGACTGGAGACGCAACTGTGAAGCCGTCTACAATAAGGGACCGAGCAGACTGGACTTCCTAAGAAAGTTTGCAAATAGATGCTACATATCTTCCATAAGTTTCTTGTGGAGAGTCTGATCTGTTACCCAGCAGATGATTCCTCCATCATCTGCTGGGGTAACAGCATCAGAGCAAAGGACTTAAAAAAAAGCACAACAAGCTAATAAAGAAGGATGGCTCTGTTCTAGGAACCCATCCGCAACCTCTGGAGATAATTTTACAACGGACAATTATTCATAAAGTGATGAAGGTTATGGACAACAGAGAGCATCATCTTCATCACACTGTTAAAAAAACAATAGAGTGTCTTCAGTCCAGATCCGCTGCAAGATAGAGACCGCTACATGAGATCCAGTAACACCTACAACAACTGGTTAGGAGAAATAAAAATGTGAGTTACTACAACATGTAATTTTCTTTTGAGATAAATAAAGTATTTTTGAACTGAATTATAGCAAACACTGGTTTATTAAAACAATAGGACACAAACGTTAGCTAATGTGTCTAACGGCTAGCAGGCTAAGCAGTCTGACACAGTAAAGTCATTTCCAGTCAGTGGCGTCTCCTGGCCTGGGCATTCCTGGATCTAGCCCCAAAGGATTCTTAATCAAGCCCTCGATCTCTTTTCACAAAAAAAAAAAAAATAAGAACTTAACTGAGCCACCCTATGATAATAAATGATAAGTTTTGTGCTTTTCCAGCTCTGGTGAATGCAACACAGACATGACGCTCTTACTAATGTAAGAGCAGTTTGTGTGGAGGCAGGACTCATCTATGTTTTTTATTGGCTATCAGCAATGATACTACTTAGATTTGTCACAGGAGAAAGTTGGGATATTAAAGAAGATCATCTTTCTGTGGTGGTGGCTGGCAGAGGACAGAACAAGCCACCATGGATCAGGTAAACAAAGAAGACCATGTTAATATAACAGAGCTCACTTATGACAACAGGATGTCATGTTTGAAACGGACCAAGTTTAACTCGTAGAAGTGAAAACACAGATGTTTCTCCCATTTATAAAGTCTTTTGGTCAGGGAATTATGGTATTGTTTACCTGTAAAGATCAGTATGCAGTATCCAATGCCATGAAGACACAGACCTCAGCGCACAGTTACCAAGGTGATCGCGATGAGACAGCTGCCCTGAGTTTAAACCTTACATTCTTTTCAAAAGGTGTGTGGCATTACACTTTGAGAAACTCTGCTTTGCTAGCTGTTTTAGCTCTGTGCTTCATGCTCCACTCAGCAGCTCATTGCTCTTCATCCTCAGCTGTCTCTGCACTCAACACTTAATAAACTAAATATGGCTGAAAAACAGCATCTGCAGCATATTTTGTCTAACTTTGAGGATATTATTTCTTCTACCTCACAGAAGGTTTTAAACTTTATCTTCTACCGTAGAAATTCTTTTATTAAATCCAAAACTAATGTTTTATTATCTTACTATTTATTTGCATATTAAGACCCAGATAAAAAGCCACAAAGATGGGAAGTTTCTGTCCTTAATTCCCTGTTTTCTATCCATTGATTAAGGATGTTGGTTTCTTAATTAAAATTATTAATGATTTTTTTTAGATTAATTTTAGGAGTATCATGGCATTATAAGGCATTTAAAAAAAGAAGTGGGGTTAATTTCTGATTGGATTTATAATATAACTAATCTTTTTACATCTTTCTTTAAAGGAAGACTTCTGTATGTGTTCATTAGGTTCAGTTTAGCCAAAAAGAAAAACAATCTGTGTTAATCAGCACTGAATGTTTAATGTATTATTTATTATTTTCCTCCAATAATCAAAATGGAAGAAGCAGCTAGAGGCTCAAAATCAAAATAGAAAAAAAGTGTAATTTAGCTCCTATATTTAGGTTATATTGGTCTATATACTTTAAGATGCATGCAGGGAGTAAGAAAACAATATTAGCCAATAACAGTTTTTTATAGAACCACCTCTGCTCTTTGTTTCATCCAAGACTGACAATCATTTCTTTCCAAAGGGTTTTTCAAAATCTGTTCATCTGAGATTTATGGTTTGAATCAATTGATGTCTCTAGATGTTTATATACAGCTGACTGTACATATTGCAGTATTTGGCTTCAAACAGAGCATTTTGACCACATATCAGCTAAGAGGTGAAATAAAGCAGCACAAATGAAAGCTTTTTTATTGTGAACCTCATACACAGGCATCAGGACAAATATGTGTGTCACTTAAAGGGTGTAAAGTCTATCTTATATTAAATATGGGACTTTTAAGGCATTTTTTATATATACACACATATTTGTATGTGTGTATTCTATTACTATGGTGCTCCTGCATCCAAAGCTCTGTCTCTTTGGACACATTTGGGCTGCCTCTGCTCCCTCTGGTGTGAATACTTTATTGTTGCTCGATGCATTACTAATGTGGTCTTAGTTTTTGAACAAAGCCTTTTTTTGGCTTCATTTCTCTGAAACTATTGTTTAACATGCTTTTTCCTGCTTTTGTTGTGCCGTCCTTCAATACATTGAAACACTTATACCAGATCTTACTCACACAAACTGTTGTTTCCATTTTACCAAATCACTGTTATAATCAGATAACTCCTGGTTACTTGCCTTTAGACCTACATGGCCTACTAGTTACCAGCTCCAACCAAATGCTTTCTTCAAACCACTCGACTCACAATGCTAAATGCACCATCAGAGAGCTGATAAAGCTCAACAACAGTGCATTGCAACTATAAAGCAGCTTGGACTTGTCTGCTGATCACCATGTAACCACAGGAGCTCTTGAGCAAGCTTGGTTAGTCTTTTCTTCCATCTGGACAGCTGCACCTACCATCGCGCGCTTTCAATCATCAGACAGTGTTAGGATTTGTAACCATGGAAATAAACATTTTATGCAGCAGGTTGGACAATGCAGGCCGGATTTCACTCTTGTAAATTAATTTAAAAAGTCTGTGAGATCAAGGGATAAACACAGATCTTTAACACAGAGTCACTTAAAAATAAAACTTACCTAAACCATAAATACATTTTATGCTTTAACCTAGATATACTATATTACCAAAAGTATTCCCTCCCCTGCTTTGACTCACACGTTCCAGTCTTGAGCCTTAGGGGTCAATGTAACGTCTGTCCCCCGTTTGCAGCTAGAACAGTTTCCACTCTCCTGGGAGGGCTGTCCTCAAGGTTTAGGAGTGTTTATGGGAATGTTTGACCATTTGTCCAGAAGCATATTAGGGAGGTCACACACTGATGTTGGACAGAAGGCCTGGCTCTCATCCTGCTGTGAATCATCCCAAAGATGCAGTATTGGGTTGATGTCAGTCAGGTTCATCCTCACCAGACTCTGTCATCCATGTCTTCATGGACCCTGCTTTGTATTCTGGTTCACATTCCTGTTGGAAGAGGAAGGATCCAGATCCAAACTGTTCCCACAGAGTTGGGATCATGGGATTGTCCAGAATGAAGCATGCAGAGTTTGACCACTGGTTTTCAGGAGGATCTGAATACACTCATCATGCTCGTGCCTCCCTATGCTTCTTATTGTTTCTCCAAATTCCAACAACATTTCTCCAAATCTACAGACCACCAAAGTGAAATTCAGCAATGAATTTCTTCAGTTACTCATCTGCATGTGGATGTTCCTACACACACTCATGGCCAAACCCTGTACCTGCTGAGCAATGATTCTGCTCGTTTTATGACCCAGATGTTTCTGGCCACCAGGTTGTTCTCATACTTCTCTGCATCCTATCAACCACCAACAGGTATTTTTTTGAACAAGGAATGCCTGGAGGTCTTGAGTTCCTGGTCCACAGCTTTGCTCCAGTCTGTGATTGAGGCAGTTCTTCAGAACAGCATGGGGAACGTCCTCCTGAAGCAGCTTCCCAACACCTGACTTCACTCCCAGCACCACACTCTTCCCATCACGGTAAAATCCTATGAAAACTTCCTGCAGCAGTTCAGTGGTGAAACCCATCAGTTCATAAGAGGCTCTTTAATATGAACAGCAGACGGGCTCTGAAGCTGCAGAAGGTCCAGTGGAAACGCAGTGGGCTCCATATCCCCATCAATGCTGGCTTTCAAACCTCATGTTGACTCGTGCCTCACATGGTTGACTCATCAGCTCGCACTCTGATGTTACTCCTGTTTTCAATGATCTTACTCAGGAGTTCACTCTTCATCTGTGAAGACAAATGATCAATTGTTTCTACACAGACAGTGTTTTCTGTGTAAACCAGGACCCAGCTCAGCAGAATTAGCTTGTTGCAGCTCAGTCAGACTCTTAAAGTCAATGAATGGCTTGTTTTTTATGGGCCACATACTAAGTTGTTCAAATACCGTGGCAGCAAACTCAAATACAGACTCCTGATCATTAGCTTTCATATTCAGAAGAATAATGTCTTTCTTTGCTGTCTGAAGAATCTTAATTGCTTCTTTGTGTGCTTTGGTCCTTCTGTGCTCATGTGTTTTTGCTGGACAGCTCTCTTTAAGCTGAACATACAGAGATAATTAGCCAGCCTCCCATCATAACCTATTATTGTTCTGAAGATCCTGCAAATTCTACTTCTTCCCTCAAACTCTTCGTCTGCTGTTTTATTCTGTTTTTTTTTTTCTGGACTAACTTGTCATCCTTTCTTTTCTAAACTAAGAAGTTATTGTTCTCTTCATTTCATTTTTTGTTTTTCTTAATGGCAGTTAGCTCAATAGTTTTTGCAATTTGTATTTATCTATTTTTTGTAGATGAGTTGTGATTTATTGTTAACTCGGTCCAAACACAGGCGGGGGTTTCTATGTCTGTGCACCGCCTGTGTAAGATCTCCCAGTCTATTACATCCAATGCACCAATCTCCTTAGTTCTGGAGGTAAGTGTACATGTGCTCCTCTGTAGTGTAGCATAAGGGAAACCTGTTTTGACACACTGTTTTCGAGCACCAAACTCCAGCTACTCTCTGTTTGCTTTTAATTGGCGTCTTGTTGGAATGAGCAGACATAAACATTAAACATAAAGGTGCATATTTTAAAGGCTAGCAGATGTCGAAGGCATTGAGCTCTGAGGGGAGACACATTGAGGATTCAGCACAAATTTGAACTGTTCAGAAAAAAACTAGAACATGGAAAAATAATCGATTTCTAAACAGATGAAGTGGTGTTTTAGGCACCTATTTGTGAGACAAGGTGCAGCTGTGGCTGGTGCTAAATGACGGCTTCAAGGCAGACAGCTACCCACCTCTTCCCCGGTCTGTGTATCGGAACAGAATCATTTAGTGGGAAACAGTACCGGACCTGACCGGCTTACTTTCACCCCTGCAAATACCTGTGCATAAAAGACTTGGGGAGTAGTTAAAGTACTGTTGTTTACACAGCTCTTTTAAGTAAAAGCTAAAAAGCACAATGTACTTTAGTACAAAAGTGAAATGTATTTTTTGACTAGTATATTAAGACAACATCTTTTTATGGCAGCAAGGTCACCACGTCCATCCCATGTATTACGTCTGCGTACCGTCTTTCTGTTTAGTACTGGATGGGCTGTACTAAACTTTATTAATCCCTGAAGGGAAATTAAGTATATTTGAATTTAAATTATATAAATGTTCTATGCACAGATTTTTTTCTCTACTTTTTCTTTTACTCACTGCACTTCTGCCTATATCAACTTCCTCAGTCCAGAAGCTGGTGCCAGATTGTTATAAAGCCCTGTGGTGAGACAAGTCCAGCATATTTTCTGCCTTCCTATCTGTTGCGACATATTTTTCTCCAAGACCTTGTTTTTGCCAGAACCCCTGTGGGATCTGTTTTTGTGCTAACTGGTTCTGACTTCTGCTTCAACTACTTCTCTGAATCCGGATCATGAACTGGTTTCCCTTCAGTCATCTGTCTTTCCGGTTCTGAGACCCGCCAACATTCCGACCCTGATTCTGGATAACAGACTGGATTATGCTCAGTCATCTGACTTCCCGGTTCTGATCTCTACTCTTCTCCCCGACTCAGTTATTGGTTAACGTTTTGAATTTCTGGTTACCCAGTTTCGACCGCTACTCTGGGTTCTCCTCCAACACCCTCTGAGGTTAGTCTTCTATATTTCATTATAATCCATTATGTATGTACTGGAAACTCAGCTCTGCATCTCCCTCCAGAAGACCCGGTTCCCGTGGCTGACTCCTAGTGTCATCCTTGTCCCTACAGCATCTTCAGTTCTACAGGTCCTGCTCTTTCCCTTCAAAACAATCCTCCCCTAAAAAAATTCACACAGCGATGTGTGTAGAGAAGCGGAGCTCAGCAGAGTAGTGGCAAGAACCATGAATCAGTGGGAAGCACTAAGTTCAACAATCACTGTGGGGTCTTCTCTTTTTGCCTTTACAAAGGAAAGCAGACTCTCAGTCAAAGGAAATAGGCCCTGAAACATTATGACAGAGGGGATAAAGCGGTGGGAGAAGTGGCCATCTTGAAAGTGCAAGTGAAAGCTGTGCGTGATTTAGTATGGGCTAATAAGAAAATACTTTCCTCCCTGTGAAGCTAGACTCGTGTGCAAAGAGTCAAAGTCTGCTGGAGGAGAAGATGGTACTAAAAGGTGACACTTTAAACAGGACAAAGGCTTCAAAATACTTCCAACACCGTTCCACATCTAAAAACAGGCTTTGAATGGTTGTCAGCAGATTGTAGGAGGGCTGTTGTCCAGTTTGATATCAAGAACAGAAGTAGAAGAAACCCGACAGAATGTGAGACATATAGTTTCTCTTTTCATTGCATCCTGGGAAAGCCTTCATTAGTAGCATCTGACTGGTACAGTTAGTGTAAGCCAATACATAAATCATTTGGAGAAACTCTGAAAAAGCCCCCTCCAACTTTAGTAGTTTTGGAGGCAGCATGTTGGAGACCTACTGAAGTTCAGAAAGATTAGCTGCCATGAATGTTATTCTGTGAAACTTCCTGTTGTGAGTCATTTTAAAAGTTACTCCTTAGTGCTTCCTTGACCTTAAGATCAAACCATCATAATTAACTGCATTCACATTTAAGAAAACCTTCATTCCTCTAAATGCAATCATCTGAGCTAAAACGTTACATAACAAGTTTTTTTTCCTACTGTCTCGTAACCAGTCAGGCCTATAGGGCTGTGACCTTGCCTGGAAGCTGAATTCTCATAGTATTTGTCCCTAAAAAAATCCTTCTAGGTCCATTCCCTCCCTGACCGACCAATCAGCAGTCAGCCAATCACATTGCAGTACCATGGTATAAGGTGGGACATACAGATATGAGAAAACAAGAGTGTAGAAAATAAACAGAGATGCTACTCATTATCATCTGGCTTGCCAAGTTAATACAGCCCAGCTTTAATTCATGAACACGTTGTTGTATTCCCATAACTTCAATACTGAACACTTTGTCCAATATGGTTTTAAATCAGGTAAATGGATCATTTATCTGCTGTGATTGTCTGTCAAAATGTCCTCTGCTGCAGTGGTCTGACCTTTTCTCTGACCTCTAGAAAAAACAAAATCATCAACATTTTGCCACAGTGACATACAATGCAGCTGTCCAATTTTTGAGTTGAGATGTGCAACTTCAGAGATAAAAACCGCAGTCCTCATGGCAATAAGAGTTTCAAGTCATTGGAAACCACTGGCAAGCAATGCATCAAGTGCAGCTAATTGTAACGCGCTTCAAATCTCTGTGGTGTGGCCTTGACACCTCTGCCGTTTTATTGGAATTTTTTGCAGATGATTAATAAAGGCCCCAAGTCTTGTAGAAGGAGAAGCAGGTAAACACACCCTGATAATGGAGGGGCATCCATCACAGCAGTTGTCAGAACGCTGCCATCCAGATTCATGATGCACATGGGAAAGACAACACCAGCTAATGGGGATGACATTATGAACACCTGGAAATGATCCAATGATGCATGTGAGATTATTTCACTACTTTATGGTGCTCCTCTCTGTGACCATAATCAAAGAGTTAGTTTAAAAGGAAGGAATAACAGTCTCTTTATTTCAGAATTAAACGTTTAAAGTTTTCCCTAAAGGGAAAGAAATCAGTTTGGTTTAACACCTAAACATTCTGTTTGTTTCAGGAAGCGAGCAGATGATAACTAAACTATCTATTCCACTGATAAATGATAAATAAGAACTGTTAATTTACAGTAACAGTTGAGAAGCAGATCCTCCAAAGGCATGCATTTAGATATTTAAAGCTTGAGTGCTTTATAAGCTTGAGAATGCTTTCCCACAAATGAATTCAGCCTATCACACAAGAACTCTCTGAGGATAAGGGTAAAAGCAAGCTGTTTTTCTGACATGTCATGAATAAAAAAGGCCTGTGGGCTCTCAACAGCCCATGGGCGGCTGCAAAAAACCCAAACCTCAGCGCTCGTTTTCCCAGAGTGCTCCAGTAATAGGCCGGTGGAAATGCAATGTAATCACTGCACTTTGTTCTCCCCAGTGAAATTATTTCTCTGGATTACTTTTCACCCCTCCTCTGCATTCAGGCCACCATCAGAACCTCATTTGGTCATATTTACATCGGTTGCTGCTTCAAACCCCTCACATGCTAAGAAGCAATTATTAGTTGAAGTTTGTGTCTGCCAAACAAAACCATGCAGCCTGGTTGACATCCATCCTCTCATCTTTTCAGTATGGTTCACTATATTTTGAACTGATTATGAGAAACATGGCCTTTTAAAGTGTCCATATAACCGGTATAAAATAAACCAAAAAACTGGCCGTTGAAATTAATTATTAAAAACCAAAAGAGTTCAAAGCCAAAGAAAAAAGACCTGCCACTTGTTAAATCTAAAAAAGTTACCTGAATTCAACAGACTGTCTAGAAAAGAGATTTTATTTGCCTCATAAAAACAGACTGAAAATCAAAACCTGAAACAGTGATTTAAGTAGAAGCTGGAAGCAGAGAACTAATCCAGATGAAAGAGGGGAACGGAGATGAATAAAAAGGTTGTGTGATGTTTCACCACATTTTTGCTTTTTAGTAAATAAGGATATTATGCCTTTTTATTAAATTATTAGCATTCTGCTTTTGTTCTTGTCTTCTGTACCACTATAGTTCCAACTCCTCCATTTCTTTTCTTATTTCATTTTTTTAACTACAAACAAAGGTCATGTTTACATTGATCTATACTAATTATCCTAAATCTCAAGACTAAACTGAAACTAAACTTTTACATTTTTTCCTCTTTAACCAACAAAGCTGCAGTTAGCTAGCTCTCTGTTTTCTGTGTGATCCAGTAATCAGACTTTATGCTGTTAGCAGCACATTTAAATGGTTGGCTTTGGTTGCTCTCAGGGGAATGTTAAAACTTGGCTCCATTAAGTGCATTGACTCATAAAAGCTTTCCCCATCACCCATGCTAACTGCTATCAGGTCTTTTTCTATCATATTACAAGCAACTTACAACTTAAGGATCTTAACTTTTCTATCATCACATCATCACCTTCCAAACTGAGCAGAGTAGTTAGGCTGCTCCTCTATGCAGCATGGATAAATGGGGGCTATTTACCCAGTGTTTATATTTACAATCAGAACCAGATAAAGTGCATTGTGCCTATTTGTATACTTTAAACAGTGTGAATAATCCTGCACAGGAGTATTGATAATAATTAACTTCAATGGCTAAGGCTTCAGCTGCAGTGAAAATGTTTAAAGATCTTCAAGCCCAAGATAAAACATTCCTAAACTGTACTGTAAATATTGACTTCTCAGGGGATGTATTCAAAATATAAACCATGTGTAATCATCTTTTAGTTTGCAACAGAAGAATAAAATGATGGAGTCCAGGATGTTTTATTATGAATGAGTGAAGTGCCTCATTCAGGTAGACCAGCTTAGTAGTGGGGATGCAGGAGTTGAACGCTAACGCTTTCTGACTAAAACAAGTGCAGTCCCTGTTAAAATAAGTCTCCAACAAGCTGAAAGGTGAAAGAGCCAAATGTTTGCACTACCAATCTAAAACAAACTGGAGACAGGTGAGAGCGAGTAAGAGAGAGTGGAAGCAGCAAAAGGAAAG
Source organism: Jordanella pulchra (assembly GCA_034780135.1). NCBI lineage: Eukaryota > Metazoa > Chordata > Actinopteri > Cyprinodontiformes > Cyprinodontidae > Jordanella > Jordanella pulchra. The sequence continues at coordinate 4,260 of JAUZNJ010107088.1, read as the reverse complement.
ATGACGGAGCCAACTGAGGGACGTTCAATGTGGAGAATGATTCAACAAACACAGAAACTATTAGAAATTACCAAAAAATAACAGGAATCTCCAGAATCCAAAGCGACAAGGACAAACTGGAGCCAGACAAAGGAAACATTTAGCTCCATTTCTATTTAAAGGAAAATAATTAATACTTCATTAAAATGTAGTCCCTCCTTTAATCCTTCTTATTTCTATTTGTCTGACATGAGAGGATAAAAAAGAAGCAGAAAGTATTCAACCCTACGTTCTATTTATCAATATTTATAATTTCTCTAATTTACTTTCAAATAAATGTAACCCTTTTTTCTACTAGTCTTGCTCAGGTCTAATAACAGGCTCTCTTTCGAAAGTGAATCCTGAGTGGAAATTGAAATTGGAACAAGAATCACAAAGTAGTGATAACTGTTAAATAATTTTAGAGTTTTCTTAAGTTTGTTCTTTGATTAAAACTAGCCGGCATTAAATTCTTTAAACACCACGATGCAACACTTTCAAACATGTGACCGATTTTGCCTCGGAGGGCTCCAGTGTTTAATTGAATGGGCTTTAATTTCACTTCCCTCTGATCTGTGTGGTTGTCCATACCATTAAATGTGAACTCTTAAGCAACCCCTTTTCCCCATTGATTGTGTTGCTTTGCGAGTGGAAATTCAATTACGCTGTTCTTCCAAGTGAGCAAAAGGCAAATGGCATTGAACTATCAATGGTAGGCTGCTCAGGGGACAGATGCTGCAAAGGATAAGCGTGATATCTGGGCCTTCTTTGCTGTGCACTCTTTGGTAAATTACCCAAGGTTAGAGCAGCGTACCGAAGGCAACTAAAGCAATTAGTTTTCCCGCAGTTGGTCAATTGTCAGAGTCTGCAGGCATGAGAGGCGCTGTGTAAAGAGTCTGGGTTTACACCAGATGCCAATAAACAGGAATTACATTTGAGCATGAGCAGGCATGCATCAAGACCATGCATGGAGGTTTAGTGACTTGTTTTAACGCTACTGTTCCTTAGCTTAGAAGATTGGTGGTGAATTAATAACAATGGCTGTAGAGTTTTAGCTATACTGAGCTTTGCTAAATAATTGATATAATCTGTGGGAGTAACGTCATGTCACAGCCACAACTTCCACTGTGATTTTAAAGGACAAAGACAAAAAAAATTGTGAAGTAAAATGATAAAAGAACAGATCTTTTTCAAAATATATTTATGAATGGAGTGCCATTTAATTAAATTCATGTTTTCTGATAAGATATGTGATAAAAAATGTTAAACTAAAATCATTTGAAAGTCAAAACTGCAAATATTGATAAAGTTGCAGTATTGTTCAGTGATGAGGCCTCGGCGTATTTTCCATCTAGGAGGTGCCGGTTCTTACCTGTACGTCCAGACTGCATGTCACCCACTTTACCTTTGCCAATCTGCTCCTGCTCTGTTGCCCATTCAGCAGCTCCTCAACCACCCAGGTTTACAACTTAACCATCCTGAAGTTCAATGCCTGTCTCCAGGCCCTGAGGAAACAACTTCTCCAATGTCATAAATCTGCCTAGACCATCATCAGCAATGCTCTTTTTTCTTATAACCAAACACTAAAATTATAACATCCTGTTAATAAATTCTCTAACTGCTGATTCATCAAAATATACCAGGGGACCATTTTTCTTACCTCAAGCTTAAATTATTGGTTTGTAGTATTTTTGTCAAGTGAAATGGGGAGATCTGAGGGGCAGAGCATCCTGACATCGTCAGTCCATCAGCCAGAATTACTTTTAAAATGTTTATCAATAGATGTGAAAGAAAAGGCCTTTTTCCTTTGAAAATTAACGGCAAAAAACTTTGCTGGAGTAATGGATACGTAACCATAAGTGTATAAACATAAACCAGAGCGGGGGTGCAGAGTTTTACTTGACATATGGTCCTTGCAGGGTGTTTTGCTTTAGGGACAGAGCTTTATTGATCTTGCTTTTACTTAAAGACAACCAATAGCTTTTACTGGAGCAGGTTTCAGAGTTCACACGGCTTCTCTCTCTGGTTGGGCCACACCAGTGGTTTAGAGAATGGAGTTTATTTCAACCAGGACTCTGATCCTTGTGGGTCAATGGTTTCTTTCCATGTTGCAGAGAAACTCTACATTTTTGTTAAAAATAAAGTCAGAAAAAGACGTAATTCTTTTGAACTATGCAGAAAAAAGTCAGAAAACTATCACGGCACCGTCGTGCAGACACCATGTGGCGACATTATATGAGGATATTTCTCTTCAGCAGTGAACTGGTTAGAGCGGATTATAAAGCTGATGGAACAACATAACGGACAACATGGAGGATAAACCCTTAAAGACAAAATGAGACTCGGGGGAGGGTTCTCTTCCAGGGGTTGCATTCCTTAGATGTGCATGTTTGATGCAGACTTTACATGAGTCACAGCTGTAAGTGCAGCCAAAGGTTAGGTCTACTGATCATGGATCAGGGAAAGTGAATGCAAAGGAAAAACTTTTTATTAGAAGGAGTTTTAGAACCACTTTTTCTTAACAGTTCTTCAAAGTTGATCTATCATCCATGGTCTCCACATCCAGATCTACCACCCAGCAACTTTTTGGCACAGCTCCATTCCAACAAGTTGGATCAAATTACGGATTATTTCCTAATTATGCCATCGGGTTTTGTAATGAGCTACTTATTTGAAATAGGTTTGTGGGAGCAGGGATGCACCTAAAAGTTACAGGATAGTAAATCTAGAGACCTGTTGCTTGAGACCTCTGATCTATCACATGAAATCCCAATAAAATATGTTTTTTGTGTCAAAGTGAAAAATGGGAAATGTTCAACTCATAAGTGTATAAAAAGGACTGTATGGTGAGTGATTTAGTAGCAGTGTTAATCCCGATTTAAACTAGAGTTCAGAAAGGCCAAACTCTATAAAAGAAACCTTCAGTGAGTGGTTTTGTTGCATTCAGTGCTGCAGGAAAGTCTTTGACGTTTCATAAGCAGAACCAGTTTACTGGGATTACAATAAATGACATGGATTAAGGTTTTATGCTTTTAATTTTATGTAAGCCATTATGTCTCTTCATTCCCATTTGGACATTTTTCTTATTAATGTTAACATTTGAAATTTGTGCTTCTAAACTGTGCTTAGACATATTTTTCAGTGTCCCAAACCTTTCCTCTGGTGGATTAAGGTAGAGCTAAATATGGGATATTTGAGATGCTGTTGAAGTGCAAAAAAAAAGGTCTTTGGATTTAATTTGCTCTGCTTTTCATACCATCTTAGGTAGTGCTTGTTACTCAAATATTTAAATGATATAATGCTTGAAATTATTCTGCTAAATCTGCGTATCCATTCATTGAGTTTTTCTTCCTATTAAATCGTGGAGATTGCTAGGTTTTACCTCGTGATGTATGGCTAGAGCAGCAATACCAGAATCCCTCCAGGACTGACTGTCCAGCACCTTCTCAACATGTCTCTGCTTCAACACACCTACATCAAATAATTAGGTCCTTTTCAGGACTCTGGAGAACATTTCTAAATTCACAAGAACAAGGATCAGGACTCGTTTGGACTCGCAGATAATGGAAGCATCCAGGACAGATCTGTGTTCATTAGAACAGAAACGTACCGATTACATCACCACATTAAAAGCTGGTCTAGAGCTGCATTGCACCCCCTGTTATTAATAGTCTCTTGATAATAATAATTTTTTTTTTTTTATTTAGTTGGGGAATGATGATCAACACAGTCAGAAAAACACAAATCAAATGGAACTTTTGCCAAATAAAACAAAAAGAAAAACTCCATCAGACCCACCACTACTTCACACACAGCTAAGCTGAGAGAGGGCTGCTACAGACCGGCTAACATTAGCAATGACTGCTTCAGTCGGGCTAACGTTAACCATGGCTGCTACAGACAGGCTAACATTAGCAATGACTGCTTCAGTCGGGCTAACGTTAGCCATGGCTGCTGCGGACAGGCTAAAATTAGCAATGGCTGCTTCAGTCGGGCTAACGTTAGCCATGGCTGCTGCAGACAGCCTAACATTAGCAATGACTGCTTCAGTCGGGCTAACGTTAACCATGGCTGCTACAGACAGGCTAACATTAGCAATGACTGCTTTAGTCGGGCTAACGTTAACCATGGCTGCTGCAGACAGCCTAACATTAGGAATGCCTAATTCAGTCGGGCTAACGTTAGCCATGGCTGCTGCAGACAGGCTAAAATTAGCAATGGCTGCTTCAGTCGGGCTAACGT
>JAUZNJ010107077.1:0-20501 GCA_034780135.1 Jordanella pulchra | reverse complement strand
ATATAATATGAATATGGGAGCTATATGCACATATTATACAGATTATACAGAATATACAGGAATGTTAGGAATAGATTTTATATGTATTAGAAGGTTTATAATACAACATAGATAATGGTACATAAGGTTTATAGATTATGTATGTGTGTGTGTGTGTGGGGGGGGGGGACAGGTCGATATGCGGTGCATCAAAGGCAGACTGCTCTAATATTCATTGAGCAGAATCCACTCTATAGAAACAACAGGTTTTTGATAAGTTTATTTATATATTAATAATGTAGAGTGTGAATCAGATGAGTCCAAAGACTCAGCTTTGAGGTACACCTATTGTGACGATAACAAAGGTGAAACTAAGTCCATCCATCTCAAGACTACTTCCTACTTGCCAAGTAAATCTCAAAACCAGGGTCAGCTTGTCAAAATATCCCCCACACTTAACTGATTCTTATTTATAAGGCCGGTAGTTTTTCTTCTACCTCCCAAATAGATTAATTTGTGTTAATCTGTAATAATCGTACCAGTAAACTTTATGGATTTAATGTGAAAAACAAATGTTTATGACATAGTAATGCCATAACAAGACATTGCATATATTTTATTGCCAATATAAAGTGAGACATAAATTACATACATGTCCTTTCATAGTTTGATATTTGTTGAAGGATTAGATTTCCTGTAGTCAAAGTGGAAAAGTTATGACAGTATTGATACAATGAGGGTTGGTTTGGGATTATGACACACATTTTATCTCTTGCATTCATGGCCATTCATTCTGCTCCATATTTTCAGACAATTTACATGTAAAAATTACATTGTTGGGCTATCATCACCTCACTTCTCTTCTTTCTTTTTTCCCCTAACTACCTCTCAAAGCTGCTTTCATTCTCTCTGAATTATGTGATGTTGGTTTTGTTATCTCCCAGTCAGATTAAAAGTAAAGCATGTATGAAGAGCAAAGGAGAAGCTCTGCTGGCCTTCAGTTTTCTTCAAAGCTCCTCTATGCCTTAATTATAGACCAGCCTCATTTTGAGAAGCCTTAACAGAATCAACGATGTACATGCAGTGCTCTCCTGTGTGTACTTAATCAGTTTTGCAATGTTTTATATAACCAGGGGTAATCCTCCTCTACATCCTCCCTCTGTTGCTCATCTAACATTTATTTTCATAGAAACGAACACTCTCTGTCTTGTTCCTTGAGCTGTTATTTCGATTCTACAATGACTGTTTTTCCGTTACAAAAGCACTCCCGGAAACAGCCTACCTCTGAGTGACTGCGCTTCAAATTGCTTATGAGATGCTTCTATTTTTAGGCTAATAGAGATGTTAAGTCGCGCTACAGATATGTCATTTCCAGGAGCAAGAGGAAGCTCTCCGACTTATCTATCAGCTCCACATATTATCAAAGAGAGCCAGAAAGGAATTTGATTAGCGTTAACCACCTTGGGCTCGCTATTGGATTAGAGTGATTATCTTATCTATGAGTGAGACAAATAGCTTTGCACTTTACCTTTTGATCTGGCACATTCTTTTAAGTTGAAGCAGTGCTGCTCGCTGTCGAGTTGATGAGGCGACTTCAGTGTCCTTCCCTGTTAAATCTTGATTGTCTAATTGCAAGATAGTGTTTTGGGCACTTTTTGAAATGTCTCTACCTTGATTTTGTTTTTCAGGTACAAAGGCTTCATCAAGGACTGTCCAAGCGGGCAGCTGGATGCCGTGGGCTTTCAGAAGATATACAAGCAGTTCTTCCCTTTTGGAGACCCCACCAAGTTCGCTTCATTTGTCTTTAATGTATTTGATGAAAATAAGGTGTGTAATGTAATTTTAAGTCATTAATAAGGGACTGAATGTGCACTTAAATGGCCTGTGTGTAGTTATGGAAGCTAAAGCTTACTCCTCTCTGTCCTGCTCCTGGTTAAAAGTGATTAATGGCCAGGCTGTGATAAAAGTCTGCTTTAACTACATAACATCCACCTAATTTGAAGTAATCCTCGCCTTTTTTGCATACCCAAACGGAAAAGCAAATATCTAAGAAACTGTAAGGCCAAATTACTTGTGTGATACATCATTTGAAAGCTATCACCTTCTAGTTTCTGAAAATATAAATGAGAATAGTGTGACTAAAACAAAGGCTAAAATGCAGCAGTTCGAACATGACTTTTTTTGTTTTTTTTCTCTCGAAAATGATAACTCTTTTTAGAATAGCAATAACAAAAACATGCTTGATAGCAGGCATGTGAAATTACATTACATCTATTCTGCATCATGTCAACAACAACTGCAAAGAATTCCAGACCTCTAGCTATAACAGTGTCAGAGTTGCCACCAACCTCTCTAAATGTGCCAAATGCTGACCCATACGTCTGCAGCTTTACTTGGTCCTTGTCTGACTGAAGCTCTCCATCATTGAGCCTGTCCCTCCAAAACAAAACATACCTGCTTTAGACATTACCTGTCGCTCTGACCTGAGTCATCATGAGATGCTTCCAGAGTATCCTAGCAAAGTACATCAAGGACACAATCCTTATAGACCTGGTCAGCCTGCAGGTCACATCCTATTGAGGATGCTGCCTAATAATCTGTTCACACAGCTTTGGTTCATTTGTTCAGCATCCTAACTGAAGTCTGCAGGACCACTTTCACCGTCACACATGCTGGCATCAGACAGACTGTGAACCCATTTCATAGAAAGGCCTTCAGCTGCACCCAATGAACCCGATTCATTGCTTGCACTCACACTCGTCTTCCATTTATCCACAGCACGGGGACAGCAGTCTGAGCTTCCCTGACTTCCCTCCCCCAGATTCACTGGGGGTGAAGCCCCAGGCGCTACATTTCTCTCTACATATTGTTCCTTTAACAGTGTTTTATATTGTTTTAAAATTGTCTGCAAGTGTTTCTGATTTGTCTGTGTGTTAACTATATCTCCTTAGACGAGAGTCTGCAGAATATTTCACAAATTAGTTTCATAATGACAGCAAGTATTTTTGATTTTTATAAACTGACTGTAGAATGTGTTTTGGCTTGCTTGGCTATGCTAGACTAAATACACAACAAAACAACAACAGGTATATGGAGCTGAACTAAATTAGGTGCACAGATACTGATCATTTAGAGGTATATGGATGGGGATGCCATTAGGTCTAAGGGATAGATGCTATTTGACAATTTGGTTTGTCTCTTCAAGTTATTGCAGCTCATATTATCCTGACTTCTATCAAAATCAACCCATTGCTTGTTTTTTTATCTAGCTAAATGATTAAGCAAGTTTAGGCAAAGCTAAACTGTTTTATGTAACCCCCGTCGCAACAGCTGCAGATATTTATTCAAATTCTGTTTATGCCTTGTAACAGTAAAGAAAGAAGCAGCTCCCAGGGGTGCTGTTGTGCCCCCTGGAGGCTTATTGACTTTCAGATAAGTGGCATTGTTTTGGAGAGATCACACACAGCTCACTACGTCAGTCGATTTTATCTTCGACCCTCATCAGTGTTAGGTCCCTCGTAGTTGGAGAATGCGTCGATCTCTGGTTTTATGGCTGATGTCATCAATAGTGCAGGACTTCAGCATTTTCTAGCTGGGCAGATGTCTAGCAGAGATAAAATTAGCTGACCTCAAAGGCTGACGAGTGGGACCAGAGGGGTTCACAGGTAGACAGGAATGTGGGAAACCCATTAAAGTGTAACAGTGGACTGTAGAGTTTCTAATCAGAATATGATGAAAGCTAAACCCTGAAAACTCCTCTATTTGAAGATCCTTTATATTTGCTGCTCAACATGCAGTTGGTTTTACTTTGTGTGAAATGTCACTTGTACTACTTGCTCTTAATTCTACCGTTTTCTCTGTCAGTCATAGCATTTACAGATAACATATGGAAAGATGTAATATTAAGAGCCTAAATCTTTGATTTAATGTGGATGGATGAATTTAAAATTGTACGAAAGCTTAAAGATAAAAAAAATCAAATAGAGGAGTTTCTCCCTGTTTAGACTCTCCCTGTTTTTTCCACATCTAATCATAATTCAGAATTTTGGTAAATTAGTAACACCTTGGACACCAAAACGCTCTGATTATGTTTGTTACGTGTGAATCTTAGAAAATGAACCAGTAGAATCCATCTCACTAATGACCAGAGGGGACATATTTCAGCCTCAGGAGAGAGCCAGGTGCTAGGCAAAAAATAGCAGCTCACTTGGAGCAAATGTCTGGCCCACTTTTCAGCACAGTTCAGCAAGGACACCATGAAGGAACAGAAACAAAGTTAATTAAAGTACAGTTAGACAAATTGTGATGTAGGATGGTCATTTTGTCCAGAGATGATTACATTCTGTTTCTGTCCCTTTTGTCACCCGTCAGGATGGCCGCATCGAGTTCTCCGAGTTTATCCAGGCCCTGTCAGTGACCTCCAGGGGAACTTTGGATGAGAAACTTAGATGTAAGAAGACACTCTTCTCAATTTTCTGCATTAAAATGACAGGATGTGGTTTTAATTGGGCTGCTTTATACATTAAGTAGGACAGGTGGGTTTAAAAGAACACCAGCTATAAAACTTTAGATAGAATATCCTTCTTCAGCCTCGGTGTTTAATCCTTCCAATGAACCAGAGGAGTCTTACTTAACCCTGATACTCTGGATTCACTGTCTGTGATGCGTCTGTGCTCCAGTCCTGTAATCCAAATCATAGCGTTAGCTCCTGGGATCTATCCATTTATTCAGTGAGGACAAGGCTTGGCAAATGCTGAACTAGTGCATATTCAGAAATAAAACAACCTGTAAATGATTCTACTGAAAAATCACTTGATCTTGTGATTTTAAAATAGATACAATTTCCATGATTTTTATCTCGATGATAACATTTTGTGAAAGTATTCTTACCCCTAAAACCGTTTCACATTTCAGCCTCTAACATTGTTGTGTTCTGTTGGGTTTAATATTAAAACTTAACAAAAAGTAGCACATAATTGGAAAATATAAAACTATATATGGTTTTTGAATTGCTCTACAATTTAAAATGAGAAAACTATGTGGCTTGTTTTTCTGACACATCTAGAAAGTCCTTTGCAAAATAGCTAAAAAAAAAAGTTAAGCAATATGGAGTCTGTTAAGATAAAAGTCTAACTGAATTCTGAGTGGACTCTCAGTTAGGTCTGAACTTTGACTAGGCCATTCTGAATATACCTTATCTAAACCATATGTTTTTGTCCTACTAAAAGTCCAACTCATGCCCAATCTCCAGTGTTTTTCAGCTCCTAGTAGTTTTTACTTCTCGATCGCCCTGTTTTTAGCTCCATGCTTGTCACCATTAAACTTATAAAATGTTCAATCCCTGCTGGAAAGAGAATAAAACCAACTTTATAATCAGGATTATTATTTATTTATAGTAGAAAATTTGTAGGATTTTGATTTATCATTATAATAACTGTTTGCAGTCCCCTAGAAATGACGGTTAAAATCTTAATTTCTTTTTTTAACTTTTGGTTTCCAAACAGCATCATTACATTTTAAAACATGATTTACAGAACTTATTGAGAGCATCTTAGCAGTACAGGTGTAACGCTTCATGTAATTAGCATTAAGTAGATACATTTTTTTTCTTAATATTTAGAGCAGGTTTTGTGTTTTGCTCGCCACTGACCGCCTGCATCGATGAATATTTTGCCAAAAACATTCTAGAGAAATTAATTAACTTTTAGATATTTTTCATTATCACCCTTGATGGTTATTGCCATGCAACAAACGTAATAAATTTTAATTTAAGTATTTCCATTGAACTTTGCCAGTTCTGTTGGTGTTTTGTTCATTTTTTTAGGTGCCTTGCACTTGATTATATTGAATCTTATTGAGGAGTGTGAGAATAAAGGGGGCTGGGTAGGAATGAAAGCACAACTTGAGATTTATTTGTCCATAAAAAAAATGTATTTTGCTTCCATGTCACAATAATGCAGTAAATTGTGATGGTGTGTTGTAAAAAATCCAAAAAACGTAAATTAAGGTTTATGATTAAATTGTGACAAATCCAAAGTTTTTATGCTTTATTTTATTGTTTATTTCCCACAGGGGCCTTTAAATTGTACGACCTGGACAATGACGGCTACATCACTCGGGATGAAATGTTGAACATTGTAGATGCTATATATCAGATGGTGGTAAGTATGGAGCCTCCTTTCCTTTCTGGTCCTAATTAGTCAGAGTGATCTGAAGGGTAATTATGTGGTGTTTTCTTAGGGAAACACTGTGGAGCTGCCAGAGGAAGAAAACACACCAGAAAAGAGAGTAGACCGCATTTTTGCAATGATGGACAAGGTTGGTATATTATTACACTTGATACTAGCCCTTCATATGACCATCAAACTTTATGTGATTATGAGACAAATGTGCAACAATAATTATTAGTTTAGCATTAATTCAGATAAGTCTGCCTTTGTTGCTACCATCACAGCTTTGATGCAGACACTGTTAAGCTCAGAGCTGTTAGTTGTAGCCAACACAGTATCACTAACACTGCCTGCAGTCTATAAACATCATTTACAGTCACCTTCAGCGCTCAGTGCTAGGAATCTCTCAGCTGTAGTGAAAGATGAGATGCAGCTCACTACTGCCAGCATTAGCCAACAGGGCTACTGGTGCAACACTTCTTCATTTCTATGAGGAGAGTGACTTCCAACAAGGTTCACTGAACTTCGAATCACTTTGTCAGAATACAACAGGAGCAGTGCAGTGTCTGCACAAGACTGAACAACCCCTGAACCTGGTCTCATTTGATAGATTTGCTGCACTACAGCTTTAATCTGCTTTAGATTTCACTTTGATTAGTTTGGATAAACCAGCACAAAATCATCATAAAAACAAGCAGAGTAACTGCTTAACCAGGAAAGTGCCATGATATATTCACCTTACATTCAGCTTCATTATCAGCATTAATACAGCTGTGAGTAATAGAAAAAGGATAACAGCTGTCAGATCAGATATAAAGGTGGAAAGGAAAAGCAGGGCGATGTGTTCAAATAATATCCCAAATAGGAGAGATCATTTCAACTGGAAAACTATTAAATATTGTGATTTACCCAAACTTAGTATCGATAATGAGAGAATTCAATTCCTATCAGTTTAATTATACAGCTCCGATTCACAATGTACATCATCTCAAGACACGTTACAAAGACAGTTTTCTGTCTCAATAAACTCAGCTGACGACATCAAGTCTTAAACTTTGTAGGATTCCCTTCTTTTTGTTGAGCTCATAGCGACGGTACACATTCGCTTGAATTGAGTCATTTCCATTAACCATCGAATTGTAATTACCTAAATAAATTATTATTGTGGTACATTAATAGTAATAATGTAACACATTACACGTGTTATTATTATTATAACAACATTAATTAAAAAAACAGAGAAAAAGCTGCTTAGATCCACACCTCATGCAAACAAGCGTTAATGGGGATAGACGGTGACATCACGGGATTGGTCGATGCTGCAGCTGGTCATTGACTATATTGTTAGAAGCAGCTGTATCTCGCCACCATAAAACACTGAAAGCTGAAAGGACACTAGACCGCCTCAATCACGTTGCTTATACTTTTGAACACATTCGCTGTGTTACTTGAGCCGCTACCTGGTGTGGCTGCTGTTCACTGGGATGGAGTCTATCTGCTGTCAGGAGGCTGACAAGTTGTGCTGCGCCAATGTTTGGACATTTAATTACTTTATCGAAAGGTGGGAGCTTTGGACGTGGCCATGCTGTACCTGAAAGACCCCCAAGCAGAGACATGGCAGCGAGCAACATTTCAGGAATGAAGTCGGCGGGGTGATCAGGGAGAGCTAGGACCTAAGGGTAACATAACTGCTTGCAGTGGAAACGGGGAATTACAGTAAGAAATAGACAGTTTCTCTGGAGGTTTGGACCCGCTGTGGTAGCCTGTGGCTAAGGGACCCTGTGCTGTAGAGATTTGTTCATTCTGATGTCTCACTGTTTGTTATAGAAACGTGTTATTAGGAGGTTCGAATAGGGATAAAGTAGGAGAACTAAGCTCTAGTGATGGACGTTTGTTTTGCAGTTAGGGGCATAGTTAATGATTTAATACCTGCCAGCAAAACTTTACATATCTCTGCTCTGCCCACGTATTTTTGCACTCTGTTTTTACTGACTGTTTGTTGCCGATGACCCACTGTCAGAGTGTTTTGGCTGGTCAGTAGAGCCCGGCTTACAGGTGGTCAAGTTAAAAACACTCAGAGTAGCTTAAGGCTTTAGCCAGCTGTCCAATGGAGCGCTTGCTTGCCAGACTCCAAACTCTCTTTCTTTACATAATCACTACACTGGTGTAGTGCGGGTAGCAGAGATAGTCAGAACCTCGAGTCACACAGCAAATGGGTTCAAATCATACCAAATTTCATAAGTGTTTTATGGTGGCGAGATATAGCTGCGTTTGAAGTACTGCAACATGGCAGTGCCTGGCCAAAAAAATATAAAACTAAGCTTTGTTTTTTCTTTTACGGTCATATCTTTCAAATTATTGATATATTTATTGATAATAGTGAGACACATTCTCTTGAATTAAGTTAATTTGGTCAGCCATTTCTTTCCATTTTAGGGGCTATGAATAGTTTTGTTATGTAGCTTTGCCAGATATCTTTTTCATCTCTATTAAGTTGATCATTTCAAGGCTTTTGGTTTCATTTTGTTTCCTGTTGCAGAATGCAGATGGGAAGCTGACTCTACAGGAGTTTCAGGAAGGTTCAAAGGCAGACCCTTCTATTGTCCAGGCACTGTCACTCTATGATGGACTCGTGTAGGAATGGATGGTGGGAGAAGGAAAAACGAGCTGGAATGCTCCTCGGCCCCTCGATCCCAGGTCATACTTTATATCTCTGTTAACGCTGTAGAACTCCTATTCCATCAGAGCCGACCGTGGAAAACAGAAAACAGAGGAAAAGAGTGGAAGCCACTGTCTGCTCACAGTTTGTTCTCATGAATTATTCAAATGGCCCACTTGTTTACTGGCAGTGTAATATTGTTGCAGTAGCGAATGAAGATGGAAACAGCCCTCACATCTCACTGCCTAATGTAATGCACTGGCTGCTGCCAATTGTGGCTGACATCCTGCTCGGTGTTTTGTCAAGTGTGAAGCAAGCTTGTGAAGACATATGCATTCTGTGTAAATCTCTGTTTGGTTGCTATCTAGCTAGCACCAAACACATCCAGGTATTATGTCCCTGCTCTGGTGATCCGTCTCGTGGCTCTTCAGATGGGTCCCATTCAGCTCCGTCCTGCTTTTTGTTCGCCAAACGCCTTCCATCACATCCTGATCACCCAAAACGAGGACTCCAAAACTTTTATTGCACAGGCATGCAGCCACTGCGTCGTCTTGTTTGTGCTCTTTCATTATAAAGATAGCAAACATAAATTTCCTCTGATGTAATGGAGAATGCTAAGTTGCTCACCCAACCCCAGTCATCAATCAGTGCTTCTACAGCTGCGTAGCACACCAGTGCCGTAGACTGCGTTCCAACTTCTCTATGAGCGAAGTGTTGGATAATCCGAGGACGGGATCCCTCAATGATGCTTGTGTTCTTCACATCCATCATCAGAACAGCTCAGAAGGACCGTGCTACTGCTGCTTCATCCCCACTCAGAGAAACTTTATATCTCACTCTGGAAAAATGTGTTAGAAACACTGAATTAAAACTACAAAGCAGTATAATGTGCTGTATATTATAATGTAAATATAATGGTAATTTATTTCCTGCTTTGCTGCATTTATGAGACTTTCCTCATAAATATAGAAGTTTGTTTTTTTTAATCAAAGGTGTTCAAATGTGTTGCACTGTATTTTTCATTACCATGATGGAAATGTTCTTTTTCTCCCATTCAGAGGTTAGTTTTCCTGAGAGAAGGGGAATGTTTAAGTAGCACAGAGTTTCTAAGGGGATTTTTATTGCGTTTGCTGTCTGTGCACCCTGTTGTGTTTTAATTTCCCTGTTAGCATGAGTGTATACTATTGACCCTGTTGCACAACTACTTCCTGAATGACACGGCCTGAACAACAGAGAGCATTCCCACAGCTTTACATCAGAATTGATGCCGGGCGTTTCTTTTTGAGAGCGCCGCACTCCACCCTTGGCAACACAAAGCCCAGGTCACTAAGAGGCGCAAACAAGACATCAGATTTGATTGCAAAGCTTTTGAGATTGCTGTATTTTGTTCCGTGAAAGGCCAGAGCATGTTATGATTCCTTTTTTTAAATATTTAGATTATTTATTTTAAAACATTTCTGTGTTTTATCAATCTCACTAATAGTTTTTCTGTCACGAAAATTATAATTTCATAGATTATAATCATAATTTATCTGTTTGACAGTGTAAGAGCACAGACTAAAATGCATTTAAGTGACTGATATATACATTTCTGATTTTAGGTTTGAATGAATAGATAGCAGCAGTATTTGGATTAATTTAAGGGGCTGCTTTTTATAGTAACTCTTTAAATGTTTTTTTTTTTTTTTGTAGAATTTCAAAACACCTTGATTATATTCATATTTGGAGAATATTATTCAAGTTTGCACGAATCACATTAAGGCAAAAACGGGATGTGTTCTGGGTTCAGTGTTCCACTGTGCAACATCACTTGTAATGAGAAATGTCATGTTAAGCTTTAGTGCCTGTTATTGCCTTGCAACACAGAATTTAACATGCCATCTTACTCTGTAGTGTAAGCCTGCACTGTATGCCTGTGTAATGAACAATGAAGTGTATAAAACTTTGGCATGTTGCAGCAATGGATGAATTACTGAGACTTGTCAGCATTTGAGTTGCTTCAGACCCATTTCTCATTAAAGACAGATGAGATTACAGGGGAAGAAATATCCAGATTTTTAACTGTTCTGTCATTTGATCTCCATCCTTCCAAGTTTGTTTGTATTTTTGTTCTGTTTTGTTTGTTTGTTTTTTGTAGCATGTGATACAAAAAAAGTGCAGTAAAACACAAGTGTGTTTGAACATAAACCACAAGCCTTGTGATTCAACAATGAACTGATTTAAGAACGAAAATGCTTTGTAGGAAAACATTCAGCTATGCCCGTTCTTGCTCTAGTAGCAGTTCTCGACATAGGCAGTGTGGCTCCGTGACCAGGGTGGCTCGGCCAGTGGGGGAAGCAACACCACTTTGGGGAAAATGTTTATCACTTGTGCTGCAAGTAAGTCTTCTATAGCTTATTCTCATTACTCAGTCTGCACCGTGTTGTCAAAACAAAGTAATGTAAGCTGGATATAGATGAAACATTCATGGTGGTATTTTAATTCTAAGCTTCTCACTCTGTTAAACATAAAAGTTATTTGTTGACATTTCTCAGGTAAGTATTTGATCCAATATGGTTCAGGATTTAAAATGTTTATTCCACTCTTGTTTTAAATGTCCTTGGAAGAAATTCTGGTGTTTTAAGTTAATACTCCAACTTTGCAATCCTAAGCTTTTAATGCTAAGCATACACAAGGGGATCCACAAATAGGCTAACCTGCCACTCATTTTATTTTGGGTGTGTTTGAATCATGCAGCTCTCCTATGCCAGGTACATCTCAGATTTTCTTAGTTGCTGCAAAGTCAAAGCCAGTGTCTCCCAATTTTGCAGCAACTAACCTATTGTGTCTCTTAATAGCATCTTATTCAAAGGCTTCTCTCACCTCAGGTTGTTTGTGGCTTGTTTGACTTTGTGACTAATAGTTATCTGACCTCTTATGGAAAGAAGTGAGTTTAAAATGACATTTCAAAGAGTCACTGGATTCTTGTTATGTAGAAAAAAAAATTGATAAATTAAAGCAACACACAGTGATACAAATAAAGTGACTTTTTGGTCCAGATGGTGTTGGAGTCTCTGAATCCCAAACCTGATATTGATATTTGGTACAGATGTTCCTAATATATGTGCACATCAGGACAGGAGCTCATCAGAAATAGATCTCTGCCCGCTCAACCTGGGGGCACAAATATCATGTCATATAACTGGACTGGAGGGTAAACAAAATAACCTCAGTCATAGACCATATGAAAATCTAAGGGTTTTTTCTCTACATTGGCGTACAGTACATTGGAAGTTAGGATATCTTCAGATTGGCTCTAAACTGTAGACTGATGTTTAACACTTTTTTTTTAATGTGTCTCATTTGTATTCAGCCAGGTCTTGTTTAAAAATGTAAGATGCTTAAACTGATCGGACCTAAACTAGTTCTACAGTGACAGAGCTTGTTCTTTCTGAAACCTTTATTTTATCTGTGAGAACAAAAAGTGATTATTCTCCTTATTCATTGAAATGTAAAAAAAAAAGTCATTTCAAGAGCTTAATGTATTGTTTCAGTTATAAAGTAGTGAAAAACTCCACTGAATATTTAGCTTTGGTAAAACAAATGCTCACATGCTAATATTTTTCTCTAAAAAAAGAGAAGTGCTTTAAATATAACTATTGTCAAAAATGAGCATCTACACTAACAGGAAGCCTGGTTTCAGTTTAAAACCTTCCATTTCTGCTTCAGTTTTAATTTAATTACAGATCGTCTCACAAACGTCCTCGTCCATCTTTGATTCACAGCTGAATTCATGTTGGAAACTGTGACGTCGAGCTGTGCAAGTCCTGCTGCAGTAAATCATTCCCAAACCATGACAATCCCTGCCTCATGGTTGGTCTGCAGTTGTTTTCCTGGAACGCTGTATTTGGTTTATGCCAAATGTGTTTAATATTCCGGTGCCCACATTATTTAGTCTAATCTCTGCGTTATTTACACAGATAAAGTCTGGTTTTAGTTCAGATTCTCCTGGTCTTTAGGTTTTTAGAGGGCTGTTTTTTTCCTTTCACAGGTAAACCTGTACAGTCTCTGTCTAAAGTAAAGATTGTATGCTGAATATTTTTCATACTTCCCATAAAAAGCCTTTTTTGGGGGGGGTGTTGAACTTTCTTGAATGTCCAGACCTGGGGGTTAACAGTTTCATTACAGCTGATTTCAATGTTTAAACCCATCAACATAAACTGCTACATAATCCTTTCTAAAGTCCCCAGACAGTTTTTCTGTCAGGACCACTCCAAGAAGTGTAAATTTGAGGCACCAAAAAGCTGCTTTAAAATGTTCAATAGCAATGCTATGTTTGTGATTTGGTGTCATTTTAGTTCTATTATCTGGAAATAAATGTAGGGTTTTCCTAAAGCTGCCTTTTGAAAGAAAGTTAAACGGGAGTTTTTATTGTTTATCTAGTTTTCTGGGATTTTTCAAAATTCTTAAGTAGATATTTACATCTTATTTTGAACAATGATATTAAAACAGGCTGCAACAGGTTATTCTAACCTAGATGGAGATGGGAGAACTCTGATGTTCCTCTTGCCAAGAGGCTACCAGTGTGGACCTCGTATAAAATTAGACTGGTGTCAAGCTGAATATAAACCCTGGTTATTTTTAAAAACGAGGCTGTTACTAAGACAATGTTGTCAGGGAGTCCAGCATATAGATATGCAGACCCACTTGCGCGGAAATCTGTTTAAAACCATGTCACGAGGGGCCCCACGCGATTCACAGAGCAAATCAAGCTCAATGTTGGATTGTTTAAGCCACGGGGGTCATGTTACAAACACACTCACACGCACAAAAGGGGGAAGGAAAAAAAAGCAGGTTTGGTCTTGCGAACCTTTTTAGTGCCACCCCCGCCCCCGGATGGAAGCGTCACAGCAGCAGCACTCCTGGGCTCTCCAGCGCGCAGCCAGTCCTCACGCTCCTTCAAACTTTACGCACGGATGTTCTCCAGTGGAAGTTGTGCAAACCCGGTTTTCATGAGTTTCAGCCGAGTCTTAGTGTTTCAAAAAACTTTTTTGTCTACTTAGACCCTTTTCAGATTCCTTTAAATTGCATCTGCATGTTTTTTGTTTGTTTTGTCTTTTTTTAATTGATTTTTTCATGTGATTGTGTTAAACCCGCTGGACAAATGCTGTAAATTCTGCAGGAATAAAAATGTCCGGTGCTTTGCTGAAGTGGGTAGTCTTG
Source organism: Jordanella pulchra (assembly GCA_034780135.1). Taxonomy (NCBI): domain Eukaryota; kingdom Metazoa; phylum Chordata; class Actinopteri; order Cyprinodontiformes; family Cyprinodontidae; genus Jordanella; species Jordanella pulchra. The sequence continues at coordinate 6,491 of JAUZNJ010107077.1, read as the reverse complement.
GCGCTCCTTGTCAGTGCGCACAGACTCTTGGCAGACTCTTTGTTGGACCCCCGGTTTGAGGAGGTGGATGAATCCAGTGGCAGTGCTTCAACGCTGGCCTTTGTGTTCGATGTTACCGGCTCCATGTACGACGATCTGAAACAGGTGATTGAGGGGGCCTCGCGGATCCTGGAGAAGACCCTCAGCCGGAGGACCAGACCTATTAAAAACTTTGTCCTGGTTCCCTTTCACGACCCAGGTATGGTCTCATCAAACACAAATTGTGTCCAGAAAATCTGGAAAGAAGACACGTGCTTTTTTTTCTGTTGCAAAAGTATGAAAACCCTTTGGACTGTTTTAGTTCAGTAAAATGATAAATGATCTTTTTAATTTTATCATAGAAAACATGTAACACATTTATTTTAACCATCTTCTAAGTATTTTGCAGAGCCATATTTACTGTCATTTTTTAGGGGCTGTCTTTGCCAGCTTTGCACATCTAGAAAATGAAACCTCTGTAAACCAGCAGCAACTGAGAACGATTGGATGGAAAGTGTGAACAGTAATTTTCAGTTCCCAGATTTAGTCATGACCAGATTTTCTCATTCTGAACAGTGTTGGCTTCCCTTTTAAAGAAACACACCACCATAGCATGATGCCATCACCACCGTGGCAGGGTGATGCAGCTGAAGTCCACTTAGCCACACTGTGTTTTAAATGTATGTTAACAAGTTTGATTTTGGTCTCTTCTGCATGTTTGTTGTTAAACGGGAGATCTTGTGTATTTTTTCTTGTTTCCTGACTATAAACGCTACACAAGTAAAGGAAACAACTTGCATTTATTATGCTGACAGATTCTTACACCTGATCTGGATTGCTTTATAGCTCCTCTAGAGCAGAGGTGAGTAGTGACTAGTTGCATTTACTCAGTTACATTTATTTGAGTAACTTTTTGAAAAAGAAAACATAATTTTTAGGAGTAGTTTTACAGCATTTTACCTTCTCTTGAGTAAACATTTGATTAATTATCACAACTCTGAGTAAAATTTCTGGCTTCTCCATCCAAATTATTTTTTTTTACTCTTATTTGAGTCATTTCTTTAAAGGCTACTTTTTACTTTACTAAAGTAAACGTATAATGGAAGTAGTGCTACTTTTTCTTAAGTAGAATTTTTGGTTACCCACCTCTGCTCCAGAGTCATGTTTGGCTGTTTTCCAAAAATAATACAATCTTAGTTTGTCAGTTTAGGTGAACTGCTATGTGCTATTAGATTTGTTTTATTTCAAGTTGACGGATTAACAGAACTTTGTGAGAAACTCAGTCCTGTAAACTTTTTCACAACGTCATCCCTGACCTGTCGTTTCATTAGTCATCGGTGGATCCTAAATATTCTGGAGCCAGTTAGTTTATCTTGGGGTATCACCATTAAAGGAGGCTAAATCCAAATGCACGCCACGTGTTTCAGATTTCTGTTTGGAAAGGATTATGAGAACAATCAATGATTTTTCTTCCCCTATTCAAGTTTGTTTAGATTTAGGTTTTTGTTTTTTTATATTAAATACCAAAACCTTTAAGTCCGTAGTTTCAACTGGTCTAAATGTGGAAACGTTTTTAAGTGCTTTTCAAGGCACGATATGCCAAAAATCCTTTTTTAATTTCAACCACTTTAACATGGTAGTCTAGTTACACTTCCTCGTATCTAACTTCTGCAGTAGATTCAACGTTTTATCACTGAAAATGCTTCAAACATGGAACATGTAGTATTTGTGGCAAAGCCTGTGGGTTTCAGAAGCCCTCTTTCATGAGAACATTAAATCCAAACATGCAAGACATCAAGCAGGAAGGCCTGAGCTTGTAGAGTAACAGGTAAGTGTCCTCTCTGACCAGCATCTGTCGACTCTGGAAAACCTTTAGCTTAAAAATAAGAGTGCTGTGATGAGAAGCATATGCCGACTGCTTGTGTGTAATTACCAGTCGCCCCCCTCCTCTTCTCAGCACACAAACATACATACACCCACTTGCTAACCCCCCCCCACAAACCTCCGGAAAACCCTCACAGCCCCCCGGTTTAGCCAGCCTTGGGGAGAGTGTGGGGTGGCGGGGGCTAACATCACACATGTTGTCTGTGTTTAATGTGCCCTGCCCTCAGGGAACTTGTAAACCTCCAAGATTGCAAAGAAGCGGCAGCGGCTGACAAACAAAGTCGTGACATGCTGTCAGTGTTTTACAGGGACCGACGAGGATGAGGAGGAGGCAAAGAACTTGAAAGGCAGCAATACTGAAGAAAAAAAAGAGATTATGATCGAGTGTGAAACATCATCAGCCTGATGCATGTCTGCAGGCTCTGCATCATTACTTCTGTGAAGATGCTGCACGTCAAATGGCTTTTGATAGAACAATCACAGACAGAACTCATGAGGCTCCGCCCTCCTTTGTTGGAACCTCAACATACAGCAGCAGTGTTCAGTAAAAGGAGAACAATACATTCATTAAGTCACTGCTGATGTTGACGCTTCATTGACTGACTGCAGAAATTCTAGAACTGAGCATCAGGATCTAACTGGCTTCCATCCATCATCTTGAATTTGTCATTTCTCTTACTCAGATGAAAATACTCACAGCAACATCAAAAAGTGATTACTCTGTCTGAGCTTTGGTCAGATTTCTGTAATTTAAAGAAAATGCATAAATATAGTTATTCTGCTAGTACATTAAATCCTGCTTTGCAAAGCTTACAAATTAGGTCCATGTGTCTCACAAAAAGCTCTGGGACATCATTTGGGTCCTTATTAATTGCACTGTTACTTTTAAGGGAATTTGGTTTTATAAATGTTCTCAGTGGTGGAGCTAAACAAAGCAGAATAAATCTTTATTATCATTGCAGCATGAAGGTACGACGGAGCAAAACTGGAGTCTGCTGAGAGGGAACAGCTAAATCTATTGTGATGAATAGTCTGCTGCTAAATCCTACTTTATCTGAGTGTTTTCACTTTACAGATATCGGCCCTGTGTCTATCACTACCGACCCCAAGAAGTTCCAGCAGGATCTGCAGGAATTGTTTGTCCAGGTGGGAAAGAAAACACAAAGCAGTTACCTCAGAATATTACAACATTTCTTCAGCTAGTGTTTGGGAAATTTGCTATTGAAGAATATCAACACTATTGGGACTAAGACCTACAAAATCACACTAAAACACATTCAGTGTTTGTGTTAATTTCCTTAAGAGACACTGTATTTATCCACATGGTTTTGCTTCAGTACATTTAAGGATATAACTTTCATAGAATGTATGTATTACAAGATCTGGCATGTTCATCCAGAAAGGCTCAGTCTGTAACAAAAGCTGGACTCTGACAGCATTTGTTTTGGTTTAAAACAAGCAAGTCTGTTTTTGTCTTTCAGGGTGGGGGTGACTGCCCTGAGATGAGTGTAGGAGCTATAAAGAAGGCCTTGGAGGTTTCGCTGCCTGGATCCTTCATCTACGTCTTCACAGATGCCCGGGCCAAAGACTACCGGCTGAAAAGGGATGTTCTGCGCCTGGTGCAGCTCCGTCAATCACAGGTTGTGACCAAAGACTGAACGTTATGATAAAGATCTCAGAGACTTGTGTACCTTGGAAATAAAGACCTGTAAAACACAGTAAACTTTCTATAGATGTTACTATCACCTTTGTAAATCTAGAGGCAAAGAACTGAGACTTTTCATTTTTTCAAAATAGATCAGCCTCCTTCGGATAGGATAGAGATTTCCTGTGATCACCAGGACAGCCTGTATTTAGCTGAAAGAAATGTTCTAAATACCTCTAACCAGCTTCTCTGCCCCCCCTGAAGGAACATGTGACACAGTGTAGGAATTGTGTGTTGAGGGTGTTTCGCTTTGTTCATTTTCCCTTCAAAATTCAAACGATGATTGATTAAGAAGGCTGAATACAAACACACATCACAACTTTCACTTTTTGTTTGCTTACAATCCTAAAGACCATGTTTCTTCTTCATCAGCCTCAGTTTTGTTTCATAGTTATTTTGATCTCTTAAATAAAATATCCCTGAAAACATGAATCTAGTTATGATTAAGTTGTGACAAAGCTGGAGAGCTATAAAAATATGGTGAAAACCACAGAAAACTGCCTCACCGTCAGACTCCTTTGTCCACAGGTTGTGTTTGTGTTGACTGGAGATTGCGGGGACCGCTCCCAGCCTGGTTACAGGGCATACGAGGAGATCGCAGCCACCTCCTCAGGACAAATCTTTCACCTGGACAAGCAGCAGGTGAACGAGGTAAGAGCAAGGCTGAAGGAAGCGAAGTTTCCACAGCGTTTTGGTGTAGCTTTATTTTATACTTCATGTAAGCATAAAGTGACACCAAGGAATAAACAGAATAAACTGTAACTCTGATGAACTGAGGATAATTTTTGGTCAGCAGCTGTTCAATGGTCGTGTGAAACCCAATAGAAGTGAATAGAAGCAACTGAAAGTCTTCATTTTGGCACAACAGGTTTGCTTTTCGCTTTAGGGTTTGACGCCATCTGTAACTCCGATCATGCTCTATCATAATATGTTGTGTAGCTCATGAAACTTGCTTCCTTAAACTGAGCAGAGATCTCTGTTTAATTAGCTCAAACACTGATAAAAATTGGTTGTTGTTTGAAGATCATTCTGCCAGACAAACGTTGTTTTTAGACATTGATTATGCTGTTAAGCAAAGTTGGGATGTTTGGGAAACATGGCACTGCTTACTCCATCCTCTCCCAGTGTTTTCCTCATAAAACCCCATATTTTTTAAAATAATCCCACTGGAATAAAATGTTATTTTCAAGAAAAGTGCCTGTTTTTTTCACTTACAGTGGACTGTGCTGCTGTGCAGTTCCAAGTTCTCGCCATATTGTGCTTTTCTGTGTCAGAAACAATGTGTAGCGTAGATATCTTCTTTAACTCGGAATATCTTTAGATGTTTTGTAACTAAAATATGAAAAGATTAGTCTTTAACAAGCATGCCTTTAATGCATCAAGCTGTTTAGCAACATTTCCACATAAGAAAATATGCATTGGTAGGAAAAAAATCTTTCTCTTTATTTTAAACCTCTGCGTAAATGGAGACCTTATAGTCTTGACTGTATAAAAAAATGTGTGAGCTTAGTTTCAGTGCATTCATGCCATCTGATAGTTACACTGCTATTCTTAGCTGCATACATTTTGACCAGGGTTATCCCGTTCTGTTGTATTTGCTTCCATGGTCTGGAGATGAACAGCAGCAGAACAAGCACAGAGCGTATCTTGGTGCCGCAACAAGAATTTCATTTAGTTTAATCAAACGATTCTTGCACTGATATTAGGACTTCCTGTTCATACGATACGGCTGAGGGATCCTTAAGTATCGGAAGGAGCATGTAACAGAAGCCCCTGTCTCTGGAGCCAAAGACAGCGGGACTCAATACCCAGTCAGACGTAAAAGAAGCCAGAGTTTCCTCTGGAAGAGACGCTGGTATCCTGCATGTCAGCACAGGAGATAGCTGGCCAGTTCTGGGCTGGAGCCAGAGGTTCTGGATCCTGGTGGCCCACTGAACCTGTGAACTCTCAAGTGTTTGTGCGTGCGGGTCTGTTTCCTGTCAGGTCGGGCTTGTATGTGTAGCATATATTGGCCTGCGTGTGGGGCAGCTCAGTTCATTATCACACCATAATCCTGCAAGCTGTTGAAAGTGAGGCTGGATATGATGTTTGTGATGGAGTATTAGGAGACTGGAATTAGATTTGCACTCGCACTGCACCTCTAGACGGTTACCTCCAGACTATTTTAAAGCATTTCAGCCGATCTTAAGTTTAAGGTTACGCTCAATTTGGATGCTTGCTTTTTTGTGAACTTTTTAGAAACTGTTACAAATCCTTTAACTCTTAAAAAACAAACAAACATTGAAACTGCTTCTTTTTTGACCCAAAATATTTTCCTTTCTATAAGAAGTTTGATAATGTGCAGACAAATGACGTCGTTTTCTGTGTACGAGAGGAAGTGGAGTTAATACAGAGCACTTTTTTACTCTCTAATCCCGGGATTTAATGGTTTTAATGGTTCTCCTCCTTCCAACACAGCTGCCTAGTGGCATGGAGTCAAGATCTTCAAACTGCAGCTCATTCTAAACTTGACATAACACAATCTTTACATTGAACCGCTACTCATCTGAGGGAGAGTGTGTAAACAGAGGGGGCGAACAGAGGAAAAGTGTACATTACTCTGGAATGGGAGCTGCACATGACAGTAATCCCTAAAATGCTTTTTGTATATTGAAGCTTTGTTTTTTTTATTTGCTAGCTGTAAGATAATTGAACTATTATCCTGCTTACAGATGGGGAAGTTGTTTTAAAGGTACTTTTAATCATTCAAAAGAATACACAGTTTCATGTTTGAAGCATACATTTTAATATATTTTATGGGAATTGTATGTAGGCCTGTCACGATAGCAAATTTTGCTGAACGATTAATTGTCTCAAAAAGTTATTGCGATAAACGATAATATTG
>JAUZNJ010107066.1:0-20503 GCA_034780135.1 Jordanella pulchra | reverse complement strand
GTTACACCTTTTGAATGGAATTACTGAAATAAATCTACTTTTTCATGGTATTCTAATTTTATGACCAGCACCTGTAGGTACTTGTTCACCCCCTTTTTCTTATTTAATTCAAGATACTTGAATCTTGATCTGGTGGTCAGAGACAAAGATGGAAACATTCTGGACCCAGATCTCACCAGCACCGTAAGCCTATTCAGAGCACATGAGGCAGCCTCTAAGCAGATAGAGGACAGGATCAGAGAGGAGAAGGTAAGCAAACAGACAATCATGTACTACTCTTATAAAATGTTCTTCATCCAGACAGTATGTTGAGAATAAACAACAATTTAAATGGAACAAAAAACATGGCTAAAATGATCAGATAGACTGGATTATAATACACTGATCAATAATTACTGCTTTCAAAAACAGATGCAACACATTTTTTTCTAATTCTAACTCAACTCTTAAGTTTCTGCTGAGTGTAATTAACATTCAGACATCAGAGCATCTAATTCACCTCAGTGACCTATTTGCTTCAGGTTATGGATTCCATGCATTAAAGACTTATTATTTAACCCCATTAATATGTAACATCTTTGTATTGATTATCCTCAGAAAATCCACATCACATCATAGACAGATGTTTGAAACAGCTGTTAAAATCTTCACAATTAAATTACTATTAGAGATGTAATGTTAATGAGTGTCAAACCTTTGCTGATAAGCAGTAAATGTTTTGCAAAGTAAAGGTTAAACTGGGAAATAAGGAGCAAAGTGTGGTTTATTTATTAATAAAGCAAAATAATGAAGGCTGTTTCTAACTGTTTCTATTGTTAGGCGCTGTGAAGAAACATAACCAGTACATGCAGGTTGTTGTCAAACGACAAATGTTTTTTCTCATAATAACAGCAGAATCTTTCCAGTTACTAAATTAGATTAAAATCTGGTATAGTTTAAAATATTGTAATGGTAAATATCCTTTTAAATGGACAGCGTGTAAAAAATTTGGCTTTTTATCAGAAAAAAAAAATATATATCTGTCCTCCTGGCGGAGACGGCTAGTTTGTTCGCTGACTTAAACCGGATGAGTTCCTTTACAACAGTTATCAGTTGCTGTTGTTTTTCATAGAAAAGGTGACAGCAGCTATTAGCAGCAGGTTGGTACTAAATACACAAAAGACATGGCTGTAACTTGTTGTGTTAATATAAAAAACACAGAAATATTTCTAATTCTGTACCTCATTATCTGATGGGACACTTAACTCATGCAGGATTAGGGCATCGTCATATTGACACTCTGCAGCTTCCATGTAGTCATGATATCAAGGCACCAGTCGTCTCTTCTCGGTTGTTTGTGATTCATTTAGTACAACATGAGATGGGAGGAAGTCTTATAATCCCCAGTGTGTCTAAAACCCTGTAAAATGGACATTAAATCAAATGTTGTGAGAACACACATGGATAAAATAGTTGATGACCTCATTTAATGAAAGAAAAATCCACAACGACCAGAGATAACTTGAATCTGACAAAAGTAAGAGTACAAAAGCAGCTAAAACTATGCAACATGGGTTTGTTAAAAAAAAGTAATACTAAAAAAATTAGGTTTAATAAAAAGAAATAAAATCAGTTCATGCTCATTTTATTTAGTTCCATGTTGTAGATGCCAGTTTGTGCACTTGAGATACTATACTGACAGTAAAAGCTGTCGTATAAAAATCAACCCCTGAACTGAAGCCTTTGTATCTTTTCTCTCATAGGAAAAGTAAAAATAAACCCTAGGGTTTCTTAATATTCATAAAATTCATTGTTTGGGATTCATTATATAAATCTGTAAGCATGTAAGTAGATAGAGATAATAAGCGACATGCAGAAAGAAGATGTTCAGAACTATCTTGGAAGTTGTTTACCTCTGCTCGGTCTAAATCAGCTGTCTCATCTTTCCAAATGCTTTTCCCTGACACCTTTATACTTTTTTTTTACCCTCTCCTCGTCCTCATTTACTCTCCCTGTTCAACTCCTGCTCCACCAACGAAATATTGTATTCAGTCTATGTCCTCCATCAGCTTATACAGCATAGAAACATGATTTCAGTACAGTACAAAACTCTAGGAATTACTGTAAAACATGGATTGAATATAATCACAACCGCTATCTTTGTCTTTTCATTTAGTTCTTCTGTTTCCATCTTTTGCCTTCTGCCTCCTTTCTTTCTCTAACCCCCCCCATATGTTGTCAACTAACAAACAATGTAAAAATGATTAATTAAAAATGCAATCTGTGTGGAAATGCAACAATTAAATTAACTTAACCTTTTACTTTTACAACAACAGTTATGAGCATTGTCTATGTGTTTTTTTAGGTGTTTGATTAAAAAAATCATTTTAAGGCCCATTTAATATATTTTCCATGGTCTAATAGTAGGATTAGGAATCTGCAAAAACACACTTCAAATCCAACAATCTTTAAGTTGATAAAATGAGTAGCCAGTAGATGGTTGATTCCTTACTACATTTACTTAACTAACACAAAGCGTGTTTTCAGCATTTTATGGTTTGCATTAGTTACTGTGATGCCAGTATTGATTTTCCTTCCTCCATTCACATGATAAAATAAAATGCAAGAACATATGAGAACAAATGTTACACAAGTCTCAATTTAAACAAATAGATGGCAATACAAGGTGACAATGCATGATCTTTACGTGATATTAATGTACAACTGCTGAATGCAGTAATAAATCAGGGAATGCAATTACCCCTCACTGCAGATGCACTTAAAAATAAAATATCAAAAATATTGGTCTGCGCATAAAAATTGACACAGCTTTTTTTTCTCTTAACAGCCAGAGTCCTAAGTAATAACCCAGAAAGATCCCTTGAAAGCAGTATCTCCCTGTGGTTGTGTAGTCCATTCATAACATTAATACAAAATCCTGTCTGTTATTTATTTTATTTCATGTTCCAAATTTTCCATATCCTCCAATTAAAAAATAGTACTTTGCTTTAAATAATTATCTGCACATCGAGGGCATTTATAGAGCAAATAATAGTACATCATAAGATGATCTGTTAATTATTACCAAAAACAAATGGTATTGAAAAAGCTGTAATACAATGTATCATCTAAATAACACAGAATACTGCATTCCACACCCTTGATCCCTATACACATGCAGTTTATTTATATAGCACCAATTCCCAACAGATGTCATCTCAAGGCACTTTAGAGACGATTCAACCAGGTCATACAGGCAGATTGGTTCACTGTCTACTGTCTAAGGAAAACCTGCTGATTGCATTGACTCACTGACTCGACAGCAATCCCAAACTTTGCGCAAGCATGTAGTGACAGTGGAGAGGGAAAAAATCCCTTTAAGTTGGAAGAAACCTCCAGCAGAACCAGCTGCAATGTTTGACACCGAAACCATACTGTACACTGCCAACAGAACAGAAGTTCTGCAATCTGGTACTGCACATAGAAGCACATCGATTTATAAGTAGTTTACATTCTAAAATGCTGAACTTTAGGGTCCCATCTTATTCTAGATTTGAAAATAAAAGACATTAACAATAAGGCCTCCTTATCTGTACAGGAAACCTCCTCTTACAGCCCTCCTCTGGACAAACTGTTTTGGCTTTTCATGCTCTGTCCTAATTATGGCCGTGCCCACATGGCAACCAGTCGGAGTTCATGAAGGTAGCGGCTAGAAGTGTGTAATAATACATTAGATGAAGGCTGGACCTTGACTTATTGGCTGCTGCTGACCTCTCTGGACAGCCTATTGCCCCTTATGACATCATAAAGGGAAGAGTTTTCAAACAGACCGTTTTGAGTGTATATTAGCCAAAAGGGTGAGAAAGACAATGATAGAAGTAAATAAATAAAAGAAATGGATCGCTTTATTTGTGAATCTCATACACAGGCTCCAGGACAAATATGGCTGTTAGAAAATGTGAATCTTGCATAATATTGGACCTTGAAATGAATCACATGGGAAACACCTTGAAAAACATTTGCTTGTATGTCTATCTAATATATTGTCCTTTCTAAATCTGTTGGTTTTGTCTTTTTTTCTCTATTATTTCACACATTAAGCTTTCCATTCAAATTGGGTCTTTAAGAAGATTCTTCTACTCTAAAATGACATGGATAAAAGTTTGTTAAAGCCATTTAACTTCATAAACCTTTACATTGTATTTTGTAAAGTCCCCCTGCTGTTTGAATAGAATCGGTGTTCTGGCTCTTGATTTCTTTAGCATAAAAGTTGGAAATGTGGGAGGTCTCTGCTGTCACAAAAATACCCTTGCCTGCCCCTTTAGAGACACGATCTTAGCCAGATTCCTAATCTACTTTTCTTGGCACATTAGTAGCTTTCCACACCTGAATGTCCTTTGGCAGTCTCTGCAGATCGCTCAACACTAAGCGCCCTGCTTTCATGTGGTCGCATCTTACATGACCTTTTCAATCAGAGGTCTTTACTGTACAGTTTAGTGGCCCTAACAAATAATTATTGATGGGAATTTTGAACACTTTAAATGAGTATCTAAAAGAAATGTAGTTGATTTTTTTTTTTACTGAATAGAACCCAAAAGACATAGGACTGTAAAACATTTATTATGTGGACTGATCTTACAAGAAAAAAAACAAATAGAATGTAGAATGTTTAAGTCAATAATTATTATTATTATTTTATCGACAAACCAAGGCAGAGCCCGGAGTCTCTGTTGTCAGAATAAGGTGTAAAAAATAAACCCAACATTCACAGCCATACCTCTGTTTCTCTGGCTTTTCAAGGAGCAGAATATTGATCTGACGAGGCAAGCAAAATTCGCCTCAACGCCGGCATTCGCTCTCTTTGTGACTCTGAAGAACGTGGTGTGTAAGATCGGGGAGGATGCAGAGGTGCTGATGTCCCTCTACGATCCAGTAGAGTCAAAGTTTATCAGGTAAATCCATCAGTCTGCAAAATTACAGGTCACTAATTTTCTTCTGCTCAAGGAATACATCACTTTCATATATTATCTTCAGACTGTACTTAATTATTAATTTTAACAGCACTAGTTTTTACTATTTATCTATTTTTTAAAGGTTTTATACTGATGATTAGTACTTTACATGATGTCCTTATCTTCCACACTTTTAATGGCATTTGAGTTTTGATTTCAATCAGCAGTTTACTGTGGTGTTACGGTAAATCAATCTGTCTCTATTTCTCTCTTATCTCTATCTCTATGTTTAGTGATGTTGGTCTTAGCAGATTATTAGAGTTTAGAGTAAACATTAAAAAGATTCCTCATCACTGTTTGTATTAAAGCTGATTTAGCCTTTTCCTCTCTTTAAGGACTACAAATTACGTCAACTATCATGGTTTTCTACACTTTAAATAATGGAGAATATATTTATGTGCGATTAATACCTTTGTGGTATCCTTCACAATGTAGAAGTGGTGAAATAAAAAAGAAACACTTTCTTGTTTTAACCGTACAAGCAGCTTTTCTCTTTGAAATTGTCATTAATTATATGTATTAGTATCACAGGAATGTAGCGTTATGTTTTTGGGAGTCACTAGAACAAGATTTTACTAATAATTCAAAACAAAGCGAAAAAAAAATTGTAAAGATGACTCATTACTGGCTCTGGCACCATATGTTTGGGTTTAGCATAGTTAGCGTAGTGCAGCTAGCAGACCATACTGTAAACATACCTTCCAGCCTTTGGGAGAATTTAAGAGAGAGGGGTTTTCATAAAAACAAAAACATTAGCGAAAGAGTAGAAGGAAGATTAAAGAAAACTATTGGACTCTGTTTGAAACACAATATTTTGGAGACAATAAAAGTCAGTTAAGACCAAAATGTAAACTTTTGGCCTCCAGACAAAAGCAGCGTTTGCAAAGTAACCATGTATCACCTCATTTCCATTAAGTTATTATTCACTATGTTGTGCTGTTTTATAATTTGAAACTCTAATAACATCTATTAAAACTCATGTCTACTTTATAACTGTTAATAAGTGGCTATTAATATTTTTCTAGCTTACGTATCAAAAGCTATTTTTCAAATTCATAATTGTTGGATTTTTATTTGTGAAACGATGATAAATGTTGATTCTTGCTTTTCACTCACAGCGAGAACTACCTGGTAAAATGGTCGAGCTCCGGGCTGGTGAAAGACATCGACCAGCTGCATAACCTGCGGGCGGTTTTCACAGTGAGTGTGTTTTTGCTGCCAGAACCTCAGTGATTATGTGTGTGTCCATTTCCTCGTCCGTCTGCAAAACTGTTTATTCAGCCATGTTATGAGGCACTTGGGAGCCTCTTTGCAGAGAGCCCGTGTTTGTTAAGCTCTCTGAGTAAGATCCAGACTTGCTTTAAGTATTTACTGAGGCATTTGCCTCTGTCTAATGGAAGTCCAATGCTGGTAAGCACAAGCTGAAGACTCTGCAGGTTTCAGTCAACATCCTTCACAGAAAATAAACATTCTCAGATGGAGCCGAAATCACTTTTTTTGGTGAACTTTTTTGGTGTTGAAGAAAGTTAACACTTTTAAAAGTTGAATGAAACGATTTGTTGAACTCAGTGGAACATTTAATGAGATTTCTATGCCAATTTTTTTATTTATTTATTTTTTTTATGCGTTCCTCTTGTTTTTGCTGAGTAATTTTGCTGGGCTCAAGGCAACATCTGCAAATCAACACTTTACAAAGTTTTTTTGGTTCTTTTCAGGACTTGGGCAGTGAAGATTTAAAAAGAGAGAAAATCAGCTTTGTGTGTCAGATTGTCAGAGTGGGGCGTATGGAACTGAGAGACAATAACACCAAGAAGCTGACTTCAGGCCTGAGAAGACCCTTTGGAGTAGCAGGTAAATCCGATTATTGAAGTTAGGAGTGCACAATATGAAAAGAACTTGCAAAGTCTGTAATAATGCTAAATGTGACCTTTAGTGTTTTTATTTTTTTTATTTTTTATTTTTTGCTCTTTGGGGCCCGATTCTTAAACCCCATATTGCTTTTTGTTTTTTTAACTACATGAAAAAAAGACTCATTAATAACAAATGTTACCTTGGAGGGAGCAACAATTTATCAATGAATGAGGGAACGGATGCACATATTTCTGTGCACAAGAAAAACCCAAAATATGCTGTTGTTTGAATTGGCTCTAGACAAAAAAAAAAAAAAAAACAGGAATCACTAGTACTTTGAAAAATAATTTAAATTTAAACTTTTCAATTCCAACTGAGCAAAAAAAAAAAAACTTTCATGTTTTTCAAAAGAAATAATTTTAAGAGAATGATAACTTGAACAACTATCAACCTTTTGGCCTACAGCACCACAACGTATATAAATTTAAGATAATGATTTCTCACCATTTATTTTTGTTATCATTGCATTTGAAGGCATCTTTCTAAACAGAATGGGTTTTATTTGTTTTTTAATCCATTCTTTTTAGAAATCCTTAATTATAACCTACTCCCAAACAAAATGTAAAAATATACCTCTGGTAACTTTACAGCTGAAACAAGTATCAGGTATTTCAATATCATTTTTATTTGAGCTTCACCGCTGCTGCATATGTTTTCTTTAACCAATTATTTGGAATTAGTTTTAGATCAACATTTGTTGCTTGATTTCCTTATTATCTTATGAAAGGTTTTTATTCAACTCCTCGTTCCATGACTCAAGTTTGTACAAAATTCAGTTCACTTGTATTAGATAGAATATAAATAAACATAATGTAACATAAATTAAGTCCCAGTTTGTCATTAGGTCCTCTTGGGATGTAAGAGTATTTTTGCACTTCAAATAGTTTTTTACAATATTGATGATGCAAACACCTGAATGTGAGATCGTCATGTATACACTACATTTTGCAGCCCTGAAAATTCCCCTTTAACACTCAGAGCGAAGGTTTTTCTCTGTTTACATAGGATTTTATGCAAGTTGTCTCTGTATCTTTTGATAAGCTGTATTGACCTATATGAGAGAATTAAAATGTTTATTTCACAAACTTAAAAAAGGAAGGGGATCATGTATATATCTGTATCTTTATATATCAGGCACCAATTAGAAATAGTTATAATTCAATTGAACTTTACTGCTAATTTGATTAGATAAAATTAAAAAAGCCCCGTAATCTTCAAAGGTTTTTTATTCTTTGAGTTAACTTGAGAGATACACAGCAGGGTGGTTAAAGTTCAACCATCTAATATTTCATCTTGATTCACTTCAGGAGAAGAAAAACTTGTGTTTAAGGACAAATAATCACCCTGAACTATAAGAGGCAACACAGATTTACCCTGACAGATTAAGTGTGTCCAATAGCAGCTGTAGTTTGTGTGCACAGACCAGGTCCACAGCTTGATCCTCCCGTATCATTTGGAGCTGGAAAAGATGCTGAACATCATAAATATAAACGGAATATGAGAGATTTTGGATGGTGCACAAAAACTTTGCTTGTTTTTAAAGCCATCTTTTAGACATCTTATGCACATCATCTGCATATTGGTTCTGCAATCACAGCCATATATTGTGTGGCTGGTTATTGAGTGGAGGCCTAGAGGTTGGTGCAGAGCTTGAGTTATGAGAAGGCAGCAAGTACCTTGTTCAAACCGCTCAACCTGCCACTCCGGATCCCTGAAAAAGACCCTTAGTCCCAGATTACCCCCCAGATGCTCCAAGCTACCCATTGCTCTGTAAGGAATGGGATATATAGAGGTCAAATTTCACTGTAATGTATATTTTCATTCACTATTAGAGCTGATTATCTTGATCCATTATCCAGTCCTTATCCTAACAACGATCTAAAAGGGGACTGAAAAGGGCAAAAAACTATTGATATGAAATTGCACATTCAGATTGTTATTGAAGCTTATTAAGAAACATCATTTTTATCAAACGTTTAAAGCAAGGGGACTTCACGTCTCGGACCTATTGACTCTAATAGCCAATGGTAATTTGCAGGATAAAGAAAAGAAAATGAGCATTTCAGTACTTTTATTGATATGTCATCCTCTTGTACCAGAGCTGCTGTTTTAAAACAGGGCAACGGATCGGCACAGTGTGGTCCAGAGCCATGCTGTTGGCTGAACATCCGAATCGTTCAGTGTGTGTCATTTTCACACGGCTGTCTCAGTGTGTACATGAACGAACAATCGAAACGCAGCTGCAGTTTGGGCTGCGATGTCTCTCTGAGATCGGAAAACCTTCAGTTCTACTTCAACTTGCTTCCATGTTTTGATGATTCATCCTATTGGATTTGAAACCTGCTAATGTGTTGGAAGAAAGCCACGACTTACCTTAAGCCGGTGTATCATCAACTTCCTGGAGAGGAGTTGGTTTACCAGCCAATCAGAGACAGACTGTGGAACCAGCCAATGAGAAAGACGGGTGGTGTTATCTATTTATTTTTTGTATTTATTTTAACATTCTTTGTTCTATAGAGAGACAAACAGTGACATTGAACTAACATTGTAGCAGGTTTTGTGTGGATGTGTTGTGAAGGACACACCTTTTTTAGCCGATTGCAAAGTATTTATTTGTTGATTTTTAGTCCTTGTTTAGATACATAAACATTTTTTGACTACAATCCAGAGACCCTGCTGAAGTAAAGAGAAATGAATTATCTTATGAATTATATTATGTTGGCAAACGTCCAGTTGTATAGTAAACTAATTAGATTGGCGTTCTGCCCACAGTTGTCAAACAGAGAAAATGATGTCTTTCTTTTAGTGTTTTTTTCCCCCCTAGTTCCACTTAAGGGAAAGGTAAATGACAGGTTGATTTATCGGTGGCCTATCTTTAGACATCATTGTTATAACTGTGCACAGCATGAGGATATTTATTTTCTTTTTCTAATAGATTTGCTTAGCCTGGCCATTAGTTTTAAAAGCTTTATGTGCTTAAACCGTAACCTCTTGGGTAACAGAGTAGATGTGAGGTCATACTAGCATCACTTCGCTTTCACATCAAGCTGTATAGATGTCAAGAATGTGCCCCCTGTTCTGTGTGAAATACTGGGGGCTTTTTCAGGCCCTTGGCTAAAAGCAATGCTTTTCTTAATGTGTCCCTTGTTGGATAAGAGGAGACGTCTCTGCAGTTGTGCAACAGCAGTCCATTTTTTTGTATGACATTGTACAAAGTGCAGTTTAATTTTTGTTTTATTTCTTTATCTATTGATTTCTTGGCATAAATCCCTTCAGATAATGTTTTGCAGGACAAACTGGTCAAAAGAGCGCCGTTTGGTACAAACTTCACTTATATTAACTGTGGAATTATGTCCAATACATGTTTTCCTTCATTGGTAATCTTCAGGAATTTTAAACTGATAGCATCAATTTAATGATTATGAAAGAAGTTCTCACACCGAGCAAGTATCTGTTGAGGGTAGAAGGTTGAAGACCTCCAAGATAACCAGACTGTTATTAGCAGACAGGGATTTTTCAATGAATTGTCCAACAAAGAGCAGAATAAAACACAAAAAACTAATTAAAAACACTTATATAGGATAAAAACTATTCATTCTTCAGAGAGATCTTCCTTTTGCAGAAGCTCCCATAATTTTTTCTCACTTGTAGGTTGCTTTGCTTTCACTCCTTTTTCCAGTTCATGCCAGAGTAGATGAATGGGCTTTAGCTTTTGAGACTGCGCCGGCTCTACATGTTTTCAAGATGCCATCTTGTTCTTTTTCCTTTATGTAGTTCTGGCATAGTTTGAACTTTGATCCTGTGGAAGCCATTTATGTTCAGGATTCCTCTGTGTTTTTCTGGATCCAACCTTGGATCCAGAAAAAACATTTCCAGACCATCAAACTAACTCCTCCACGACAGTTGACGTCGCACATTCTGAAACCATTCTTTTGCCTTCCTGGCATACAAAGATTCTGTATGATGAACCAAATTAAAAACTTAGGCTTAAAGAATAAACTAAATAATTGGCAGCAATACCTCTGTCAGTGCCCCTGTCCAGCAAAAAGAAAGTTCTGCTAAAAACACAGTCTCAGTAGTACTATTGGTGAAAAACTCATATCAAATGGATACCAAATACCTCATCGTACTAACAGCTAAATCAGTCATTCTGGTGATAATAATTATGTTATTGATCTATTCTGAAAATGAACACATCTATAGGGACAGTAAGGAAAGAGTGCTTCAAACTGGACAAGAAAGCAAACATACTGCACATAGACAGTAATTTGTCCATGAAGCTCACAGCTAAACAGAAAGACAGTGTTCCTGTTGGCATGGCTAAAAACAGGGAGCTTGTTTTAAATGGAAAGTATACAGAGAGTACATATAGATAATGGGAGTCAGAGCTTTGTCAGTTTTTTTTTATCTTTACAAAGAGCAGTCTTTGTAATCAGTTTAGAAAAGAAAAGTGGAAAACAGCTATAGCTGCAATTCCTTCCAAAGTCCAACCATCGATGTCCCTTACATGGCCGTACTACGCCATACAGGCCTTGAAATGTTTTACTCAGTTTTGTTTATTTTAATTTTGTTGTTTTTTCTTTTTTTTTGTAGTAATGGATGTTACAGACATCATAACAGGGAAATTGGACGATGAGGACAAACAGCACTTCATCCCATTCCAGCCGTAAGAACATTTTGCTACTAAAAAACATTATTTAATTTCATTAATTTGTTGGTTGTTGTTTTTTTATTATTGAAACTATCAGGCCTTTGGTCTTTATATAATTTTTTCTCTTAGGTTTACAATCTTTGAAAACGCATTAGCAGTCGTTGTAAGATCTACAAGACTCTCTTATAAATCAATTAAGCTAATGTTATTAATTGGCACCGATTGGCGGGATTTAGCCCAGAGGAACCTCTTTTCTTAATGCAGGAGTTATTTATGTCCAAATGTGAATATCATCCACTGATGTAATCTGGGCTCCACTCATCCATTCAAAAATGATAATGGATGTTTAGAGATGAACTTGGTGATCTTAAGCCATCAGCTGGAAAAATCCTCTGCAGGTTACCAGTAAATCTTAAATATACCAAATATATAATCTATCTTTGTACATTTAGTTTTAGTTATCTGTTACCGTTTTGCTGAATTCATTTTTAAGCTTTTGTTAAAGTAGAACCAAACAACCAAAACTATTCAAATTAGTAATTACACCTACCAGAAATGTGTAAAATGCCAATGTGAACCAGATAGATGTACGGATGGATAGATGTATAGATAGATAGATGAATACTTTATTGTTTCCATGGGGAAATTTGTCTTGGACATTATATACACTAAATAAGGATGCTTCTACAAGAATGAAAATGATCTGAACACCGAAAAGACAAATATTACTGATCCATTAAAAAGACAAACAAAAAAGGAGTCTTTCACATTTAGATTTGGATGCTGCCGCCATCCGTTCATTCATTGTAAATGTGTAGTAACAATTCAGAACTAACAAGAAAAAGATAAATTGACTGGAACTGTATGGGCTTCAAATTGTGAAGTATTTATAAAACAGGTGATTAGATGGGAGGCCTTTAAGTCCTGAGCCCTATTCTGCTCACAATACTAGTCATGGTCATTTAAATGACCACTGTCATTTGAATGGAAAAGAAATCAAACTGGCCCTTACTCTCCATATGTAAGAAAATGAAATATAGCTGCAAAAAAATACAAATAAAAATATTATTTCAAACTAGAACAAGCCAATATAGTGGCTGAAGATTGAAAAACTAAACCGGAGGACCAAGCAATAGGTTGTCTTCCAACTGTGCTCAGACAAAAAGTGCTTAATGTAGAGTGTAGATATTAAACTGCTTGAAACACTAAAGCTAATTTATTTTAGTAATTCAGTTCAAAATATAAGACTCCCCAAAATGAATGGCAAACATAATGATATATTTTGTTATCATTTTGTTAATTATGGCTTACAGCTAAAGAAAACCCAATACTTAGTTGTAAATTAGAAAATTACATTGAATCCATTAGGGGTGATTTCAATAAAGCAGTGTTTTCTTCGGGGCATGTGGTTACCCATTGAATCACAGGTAACATTTCTGACCCAATGCATGGTAAGGAACAAAAGGTTGTTGCTACAGAGGTTGGCTGTTCAATTAAAGTGTTGAATCTAGGCTTAATAATGGAAGGTTTAGTGAAATGAAACTGTGTGAAACTGGAAGAAAAATAGTTCTACAACAGGAATAAACACAGCCTTTAGAGGATTGTAAAGCAAAGTCCTTTCAGTAATCACCAAACTGAGCTACACCCCATAAATTATCAGTAGAGTTCTGTAAGGAGAAAGATGAGGATCAAGATTGTACAAAGTGGAGGAGCTGAGGTCGTCTGTTCCAGCTTTCTTGGTGTTTTTAACACCTCAGGAGATCAGTGCCATGATTGCCTCCATGTCGAGCAGCACTAAGGCATTTATTTATGCAAATAAAGCACAGATGTACTTCAGTGGGGTAACATCCCTGTACTGATGAAAGTCTTCTTGGAAGTGATATTAATGGTATCAGGAAACAAAATTAGGGATTTTCATTGGCTCCAAACTATAAGTTAGAGAAAAAAACACTTTAAATTTGTGTGTGTTTGAAGCCCCTATGTGACACTCAATCATTTAATGTAGGATAAAAGATGTACATTTTCAAAAGATTGCGTTAAAGTTGATTTTCACTGTGACCAGGTAGAAATGGATGCAGAGATGCTTTTAGTTTCACATTCTTTGTTGTTTTGCTTTTAATCCTGATATCAGCAATTCTTCTGTTCTTCCATTCTGTTTTCTGGCCCAATGATGGTCTTATGAACTAAAGACATCCTCTATTAAAGTTGTTAATAGAGGGGCCACACTGCAGAGTTTCCCAATTACATGTAATCATTTCAGTTTAGAACATCATGAATTTGCAACTTGTAACATGTTTGGGAGTCTAAACCACTTGGACTTCATTTCTTTCTTTTTTTTTTACCATGCTGATTTACTTTCCTTCATTTTAGAGGTATTTGAGATGTAATGTAGATTTGAAGAAAACATCTTCTCTAAATGGTATTTTCTCTCTTCTTACCCATTCTGCTGACTGTTTACTGCTAACAAGGTATCTCTGTCGTAGTATCCACATCACTCTGCGATGTCTCTTTTTCTCCCTCTCATTCGCCTCGCTTCCTTTCTTTGACCCCCATCAATTTGTCGGCCTCTTCTCAACCCGTTCCTGCTCTACTCCTCTACTCTCTACCATCTTTTTTTTTTTGCTCCCCCCCCGTGGTGTTTGCCTGTCGTGTGCGTATTGCAGGCTGGCGTTGGATGATGCCATTCGCCACAAGCAGCTGAACATCTCCCGTTTTTCACCCAGGGTGGCAGGAGAGAACGACTTCCTGCAGACTGTCATCAACAAAGTTATCACCGCCAAAGAAGTCAATCACAAAGGCCAAGGTAAAGTGGAAAGCTGACACCGACGCTGACCACAGCTGCATTGTGTTGTGTGTATAAGACATACAATATAACCTCTGATTATAAAGTAATTTGCTACAACAAGAAATGCACGTAAAAAATGTGTTTATGGAAACGATTTTTCACTTCAGGAAAAAATGGAAGTTGAGTTTTTTTTTTTTTTTTTTTTTACTCTTGAGCTACACCTTCACCAAAACATGCACAGCATAATAACATTATAGGCACAAAAGTGATTCATTCACTGTTCTGGTTTTACAAGAAGTACTGTATGTTGAAATAATGACTAAACAATAAACACTAAGATTAATTAATACACTTTCTATTGGATTCTCAGCTGGTAGATTTAGTAAAGAGGATCTAGATCCTTGTATTTTGTTTTGTATTAATATTCATAATATATTTAATATTTAAAACATCAAAATAATCTTAACCAGGATGTTTGCTGGCGTTGTCTTCAGGTTGATTTGGTTATTTTTATGCTATACCAATTAGTAAGATATTTCAATTTTGGAAATTTTAGCGTATTGGGCAGTTAAGCTGAATTTAAATGAGTGTAATAAGTGTTTTTAAACACATTTAACCCATTTGCACCCTTGTGACAACCTGTCGACGGGTTCTGCTACATGTAATTGAGATGGCGCACCGCTACAGAACAGTAGAAGCCACCACACATTTGGGATTAAAAACAAAAAAAGGTTAAAACAATGTAAAGCATATGATGAGGCATTCTGTGCATGCATAGATTAATTTAAATATAATGACATGTTAAAATTGATTTTATTTTGAAAAATAAAAAACATTGCCACCTCCTGTTTGTCTTGCTTCAAAGTTGGCTACTGTATGAAGCTTATTGGTGGCTACAGTCGCCTGTGATGCTCTTGGTCGGGGAGGAAACGGTCGAGGTGATGGTCATGGTAACTTTGTTACTATATTTGAGGAATTTTCAGACCTTTTTAGCAACTTTTTTTCATGAAGCAGCCTTTTTTTTTTCAAAAAAGTAGCTAGAGAGAAATGGAGGGAATTTTCTCTGTGTTTTTCTGACAAGTTCAGTGACTATTATTAACATTATTACAACTATTATTACAACCACGCTCTACTGTTACTGCTTCACGACAGCAGCCAGAGCTACTCTCTGCTTCTGTCTCACAGGCACAGGCAGCTGCCTCGCCACAGCTAATGTACTAGCATGCGCAAGGTGGCATATAAATTTTGTGTAAATATAGTTTTTACCCAACAGTTACCTGATTACCACAGCTTGAATCACTTTTTGGTCAAATTAGATGTATAAGAAATCATCAATGCATTGTTTAATGAAGTAAGGTTGAGTCTTGTTTGTTTTTTACATATATTACAAAAATGCTGAAATCCTGTATTCTTATGAGCTGCTGTTGCCTTTTTATTAAGTTAAATCAAGGTTTTACTTCAACACTTTCTGTTCATTGGATATTTTTTATTTTTTATTTTTTTTTCATTTTATTTTTTCAGCCATTCTTGGTAAATCTAAGAGATTAAGAATCAACAGATCAAAGGTTTCTGAAATGCTAAGAACAGCCCAACTATGGCACATTTAAAGTCCCATTAGAGGGAAATGTTGAACACTTTTCTCCATAAAGTTGATCACTTTTATTTAAGATTTAACCTCAGTGTGTGAATCATTGGTGTCGTGTTCCTCTTTTTATCCTTTCACTGGCTGCTGTCGCCTCTCTTTGTTTCTAAATGTTTTACACTCTTGAAGTCTGAATATTTCCTTCCATTTTCTCAAAAAATATAAGTAAAAAAAATATTACACATTAAGTCCCTCAAGGGATTTACTTGTGATGTACAACATTTAATAATAATGAAGTTGAGAAAGTAAAATACCGCTGATGGTTTTTTTTTTTTTTCGATTTAAAAAAAAAAAAAGCAAAGACAGTTTTTTGTTTTTTTTGTCTCTAGTTTTCTTTACGACCGTGGAATTATAAAGGTCGCTCAAATCATTAAGAGATATACCAACAATTTCACCTCAAGCTTTGACAAGATATAGGAGATTCTTGTTTTTGATGATTAATGAAACATAAAAAATTCAATTTCATAAAACAAGAATAAAACAGCTACATGAATACAAATGACATTTTTTCTTGTACGTCAGAAAAAATGACCCATTATTTTGCATTTAGGCTCATAAAAACGCTTGATTAAAAAAGGCTAGTGATATTATTAAATTGCATTTAAACATGTTGTATGTTTACTTCCCTAAATTAAATTAATAAAAATATTTGCTTATATGTCCACGACTATTTTCTATCAATATTCCAACTGTGATGTAGCAGAGACTTTGTCATGTGTTTGAGAGATTCTAGCTGCAGAAAGGAAGAGGGCTTCCCTGTTAAAGTCTGTGTTGTATTGTCATCCCCAATGAAGTCGTACTCTGATAAATGTCAGCTCTGCTCTAACCCGCTGGGGGACGAACAGCAGAGAGAGTTGATAGCAGCTGTTTCAGTCATGCTGGCGTATCAAAGGGCTTCCAGCATGGCCAGTAGGGGATGTGTCACTCATAACAGCAGAGGATCTCCAAAGTGAATAAAGGAGCTTGTTTCTGTGACCATTTCATGGCACTCTGAGCAGAACTTGGAGAACACACACACATTCACATCTTGAGTTATGATATTCATTTTAATTCTCCAACACAATCTCTTTTGATAGATTGTTTTTTGAGTCTTGCCCTGGAGTCTTATCACTATGACAATTGCCAGTGGAAATCAGAGGAAGAGATCTGTTTTTAGTGATTTCCTGGGGCGCCTCTCCATTGTGCTGCCCTCATTACCTTATCTCAGCTCCCTCTTTACTCGTTTTGATTGCGTCACCAGGTCTCTGGGTGACTCTGAAGCTACTTCCTGGAGACATCCATCAGATAAGGAAGGACTTTCCTCACCTGGTGGATCGATCGACCGCTGTGGCACGGAAGATGGGTTTTCCTGAGATAATTATGCCAGGTAGAGTATCTTTAAGACAGTTTTTTAATTATAAGTCATTATACTTTTTGCTATAGGAACATATGAATTATTATATTAAAAAATATAAATAAATTACAACATTTTTAGAGCTTAGCTTTTGGTCACAAAAAAAAAAACAAACAAACAAAAAAAAACAAATAAATTTTCCCTACTGCTTTGTTTCTTGAAGGAGACGTCCGAAACGACATCTATGTAACTCTGGTTCAAGGGGACTTTGACAAGGGGAGCAAGACGACACCCAAAAACGTCGAGGTGACCATGTCTGTGTATGATGAAGAAGGCAAGAAACTGGAGGTATTTATGAGGAATTTCCTTTGGGTTGAGCTCACACAAGTCCTTTCACTTGTTGCTTTTTCACACATCCTGTGACTTAACAAACCTTTTCCAATCTAACTAAGCACATTATTCTGAACAGCTGTCGTGCTGTAACGCAGCGTGATGCACAGCCAACACCTCTGTTTCCTGCTGGCTGGAAAAATAAGCAATGCAACAAGACAGGAGTTTGATTTATTCACATTTTCTTGGTTAGAATAAACTTTTAACTTCACAAGCAATCCTGTGGTTGCCATTTATCTTTAAATATTTATATTTTTCCACACCATGTTTGCAAGTAAAGCAGCATGTAGTCTGTTTACTGTTTGCAGTCCTACAGTAATAATTACCTTTTCTTGTTATGTAGTAAAACTGCAACCCAAACTGGGAAAAAGAATTATCAGTCAGTCTCCAATAGGTGGTGCTATTTTTGGATATTCAACATGTTGACTTAAACTCTAAATCATTAAAAAAGACACACTGAAAAATATGTATGCCTCCCCCCTAAACTAAACGAAAACTAAACCAATCTACAATAGACCAAAAAACGTAGCATTGATCTCAGTTTTCCTTGTTGCAGCATGTAAAAGACTTAATTCTCTCTGTTTTTTTTCTCTACCTTTTTTAATCATGTGCCAACAGCGCAGTATCTAATGTCTTTATTAAGGTTTTGTTTGATCTGGAGTCTTGGTGACCTCTTTTCTTTTATGTTTTATTACTGAGATTCCCTGTTGACTCCACTTTTTGCTTTGCATGATCCACAAATTAATGGAGGCTGTTTTGGGAGCAGCTGGATATGAAAAAGGCCACGGGAGGAAGTGAGACGGAGGGGGCACATACAGAGTGTTTGCTCACATATAAGTTTGAATAGTATTTGGTGATCTTTAGTTAGAGATATTTTTTTCCTCACATTACAAGGTAGTTGGAAACCCTACAAAGGACATAATATTCACAGCAGAAGCCCTAAAGATTTTTTTTTTTAAACGATTATTGTAACATTGTTAGAAAATATGCTACTGTAATAAAATGTATTTATTTTAGGGTTTCCCCAACTACTTAACTAAGGATGCCAATAAGTGATCTTACCTCTTTGTAAAGAATACCTTCCAAGTTGTTCAAATTTTTGTAATATTTAGAGCCACAGTTTATTATAATCTTGTTTAGACTTAATTAAAATACCCATTACAATAGTGTAAGCACTGGTATAATTGGAACAGGGAGATTCAAAAGTAATTTGAGATGACAGATTTCTGGTTTTAATGAGTCTTCCTGCAAACACTGAATCAGAAGAGAGCTTTGTTACCCATGGCTGCATCTATTATACTCATTAGTCTTAAATTGAGAAGCTTTTCCAATTATTGGTCGCAGTAAGTTGTGGAAGTAAAAAAAAAAGAAACAACAAAAACAGCTAGCGATAGTACTTGAAATGAGTCTTAATATAGTGTAAATTAGCGTCTAGTGCCGTTTGTAGTGCTGTGTTATTTGATCAATGAGTTGATGTGGAACAAATCCTATTAGCCAATAAACGGAGACTTGAGGTTTTTGTTAGGTTTACGGTTGTGTTTGATTTCTTCTGTGCTTGTAAGATGCCGACTCATCACCTCACTTGTGGTTTAAGAACTCAAACTTTTAGTGCATTTTATTAGCATACATTAACATCAATATAAAGGTCTACCAAAGAGAGTTACTTTATTGATCTTTAAAAATAGAATAGCAAGCAGAATAGTGCTGATATGCCAAAATAAAAAAAATCTCCAGCTTTGCTTTACTAGGTGATTTTTTTCCCCCTCTCTCTAGCATGCACAGTTAGGCCAGAAGGCCATAGACATTTTGGAAATGTCAAAGAATCTACCCTCTGAATCCTGCAGCTTTCAACGCAACTGTGACTCAAATATCAAAGCAATGACATCTGTGATATTTACTAAGGAATAGTGGCTAATCTACTTTTAGCTTTGAATTCTAATGTAGGGGGTGGGGTCAACTTATCTTGTAGTTGTTCCACATGCTAATCATTATAATGTGTTCATCTAATGCCATTGTGCATACTGCACCTGTAGCATTTGTGTATTTGTGGTGAATCTAAAACAGCGTAATGTAACAATAAAAAAACAAAAACTAGTGTCTTTTAGTGACATGGACAAACCGTGCTTGCACACTTGCACGCACACATTTGATAGGTGTCCGCCCACCCCCCTCACCCCCAAGGAAGTGGAACAACGGGTAGATGGAATGGCACTTATACTCACCTCAGCATGTTTGATGCTGAAAAAAAATAATCAACGTTTTGAACAGTTAACAACATTGCAGTTTCATTTAAAGATGATAATTTCATAATTTTATTGAGAAAACTGAATTTAAACAGGGTAGTAGTGGCTTTGAGAAATCACATATGTCATCCTGATAAACCAGAGCATTAATTTCCACATTAGTGATCCTCATATACAAAAACACCATTCAGAATCAAGGCAGGATTTTCCACAAAATCCCATATATTTCCTCTTGTTTAGATCCTTTTTATTTCCTTTTTGTGCACTCCTGATCAAAATGTTAAGACCAGTCAACAAATTGCACAAATTTGCATTTTGCACTATTGGATCTTAAGAAGGTTCTAAGTACAGCTTCACAATGTTAAAAGAAGAAATCAGCGAAAGAGACAAACCTTTTGGGCGAGGAATTGCATTTATACTCAAACCTGATTTTTTTCGGCTTAAGTTTAAGACCATTGCTCAAAAAAAAACCCCAAAACATCTAAACATCAGAGCTACCACCCCAAAGGATTTAACACCAGTTTTTTTAGTTTCTGCTGCGGACTTGGTCCACTTTT
>JAUZNJ010107055.1:0-20504 GCA_034780135.1 Jordanella pulchra | reverse complement strand
TTGATTGATTGATTGATCTATTTGATACCAAATTTGCATTTTGCAGTACTGTGATAATTTTGCACTACTGTTATTTTTGCACGGCTGTTATTTTTAACTTTTTGTTAACTGCTGCACTTTATTCCATGATTGTATTACACTGTTATTCTCTACTATTGTAAACTCAGTATATTGTCAAAAGCTGTATGCAACAAAATTTGGTTTTGGCTGCACCTTGTGCATACAAAATGACAATAAAGTTTGTCTATGTCTAAAACAGCTAATTGTTGCCCTCCCAGTGAAATCTATGACTCATTCTATTGAATATACAGTTATTTTTTTTTACATTATTTTAGGACTAATTTGAATTTAAGATCAACACAACAATAATATATATTACAAATAAAATGTCAATAAGAAATAGCTCCTAATTAAGGGCTATTTCAGCAAAGAACGAACTACATTACAATCTAAAAGGACAGGCAAGACAATTTAATACTAAACATTTTAATAAAACTAAATGAAAGCCAACAATTGTTACCAGTTTATAAGTGTATCAAGAGTCTTAAGAAAGGAGGACATCTATACAGTGTGTATGGTGGTGTAATACCTAAAAATAATCTGACGCAGGGGGGAATTAAGGAAAAAAGTTTTTTTACAAACTTTGATTTGTGATTTATAAACCAGCTTGGTTCATTGGGTCTGTGTGATGCTTTTAGAGAACTGAACTTGGAGCTACTCCTCCTATTGACGGCACAGGGGAGGGGGGCCTCAAACAAATCTAATCATCCACTCTGAGGCAGACCTAGTACAATATGGAGGTTATGTCAAGCTATATAGCCATTTAAGTCACAAATACTATTACTGATATAAAATTTGACTAGAAAGAGACATCCAATGTGATCAGACGACTATTGTAGTTATAATACCTGTCACAACTGTAGCTGTGTTCTGATTCAAAACATCAAACATGTATTCCATGTATGTGAATATAAGGTGTGTTCATGTTCAGTAAAAAGCTATTTCTTTTTAAATAATTATTGAGGTAATCATCACTTGTTTTACAAGTGACTCATAAAGACAAAAACAAACATAAAACATGTGGAATGTAGCTTTTAATTGATTTTCAATTGTCTTTACATCATTAGACTAAAAAGCTAGCCTTTGAAACATGTTAAAAATATCAGCTGCTTAAAATTCCAATGGCAAACTGCTTTCATTTAATTCTGAGTTTCTCATTGTTAGTGAAGGAGCAGCATGGCCAGCGGCTACAAGATGTAAAAACACTGGAAATGTAAAGTTCCAATGTGCTATATTTTAAAAAGTAAGTAAAATACTCATTAAGTTGTTGAAGTGCTTTTTGCTACTCAAAGGGGGAAAAAACATAAATATTACAACTGATATTTAATATTCACTTGTTGTTCAAGGTTACTCACAAGTTACCACAGCAGCAAAGCAAGATACTGAAGGACGTTAAAAAAAAATAACAGCTTAAAGTTCCAAGACACAGCTGTTTCAGGATAAATGTAAAAAAAGTAAAATAAAATAAATTGTTGCCAACAGAAGTTAGAAAGTGGAAAACAATAAACTCCAAATTACTGTTCATAACATTGAGATTAAAGGACATTAGTTGCAGTTTGCACATATTTTAGCTGTGCTGTCATTACTTAATTTTCTCCATTACCTCCCTGCCTACATTTTGGCACAAGGATATATGAACAGTCCAATTCTTGAATCAGACCTCTGTGTCTCTTTGATAACCTCTATAGTAGTGAGTTAGATTATGTCCACCCTCAGGCATCAACAATTAAAGTGATGTCCTGCACAATGACTCACAGACCACTATATTTAGTGTCAAGCCCTGGACTGCCATGCTGTAGACAAATCAAAGGGAATGTGCATTGCTAAATGTTACCAAAGAGATGTTTAATTGACCTCAAGGACTACATGACATAAAAAAGAAGAAAAACATGCTTAGGAGTAAAATTGCCAGAGTTTGGTCACTTTTTAAATTCATTCAATGGGGACCACAGAACATGCTTTGTTTGTTTATTTCAATTTATTTTCTATCTCCCAAAGGCGTGGATACATTTTGAAACATGAATTAAATAAGACAGTGCTTAAGGTAGGAGCAGTGCACCGACCTGTACTCTGATTTATGAATGGTGACAGTTGTCTCCAACGCTGAGCGTAACATGAACTCGTTCTGAGCTCTGTCCGACAATCACTGTGAGACTTTAGTGCATCAATAGCGCATTATTACATCTCTGTCTGTTGCCATCAGCAATAACCTATTTTTCTCAGATGCATTTATTCAATGGATGAGGAAAGGAGAGTAAGGTGTGTGGAGGGTTATTTAGGAAAGTTGATATAATGCTTTAAACTTTAAAGACATAATATAGCATAATAATGGGTAGCTGTGCTGCAGTTTGTTAGTTTGGTCCCACAGGCTGGGCTTCTAATGCACCACTTATGGGGCTTTAGAATTATAGCCAGCACAACCTTGAGTCCTACATTGTGGTACACTAGCTCAGTTCACTAGGGACAGAGCTTGGACAACACAAGCGTGCTAGCTCTTTAGCTTTAAACCAATGAACACTCCTTTGTCCATTATTCTACATCCTAGTTGCTTTACTGTGGGCTGAGCTGTGTTAGGGACTGCGTTTCAGCACCATGGACAGCACACATGTAAATTTCACCATGTCACCGTGTTCAGTGCAGCAGAGCAACTTCTCTTTCAGATGTACTACTTGCTGCATATAATATTTGTGCTACACTGATTGTGTCCTGCAGTCATTTGGTTGCAGATACTCAGAAAAAAATAAAATGTAGGGTTTTTTTTTATTAAAAAAGACAAGTTCGGAATTTCTCAACTGCAAATGAGAAGCAAGCATTGGGTGCCCCCCCCTCCTATATTTACACAAAGAAATATGTGATCTATTCAATGGTTTTGATTTATTTCATTCAAATGCATACATTTTAATTTATTTGCTACAAGTCAATATTCAGCTTATAATACTGTTTGGTTTGATGTTTTCTTTTAAGGAACCCCCTTACAGTTGCATTGCATTATGGACTTTTTTTGTAATCCCTCAAAATGGTTCTGAACTCTATAATGCTTCAAACGAAAAAAGAACCATTCCGTTTTGCTGCTTAGAGAGGCATTCCCAAACCATGATGCTCCCATCTAAACTTCGGTGGATATTTTTTGTATCCAACTCCTTGTGTAATAGTTTTTATTAATAAAGATGCGGCTTTTATATCGAATATGTCTTTCTATAACGTAGGCCCGTGTTTGATTTATTTCATTCCTCACTGCACCATAATCTGTTCCGGGATCATTTTTGTTGTGCTATGAACGGATCTCGATCTGTGTGCCAATTAAAAGTGGTGTTTAACCTGCATCGCAACCTAAGACTAAAAAGCAAAGCTATGTGCTCTTAAAACATGATGTTCCGTTGTTTTTAATCTCGAAATCTACTGTTAATCTACTGATATATACGACTGATTTCTAATGCATGCGTTCATGTCTTATGTACAAGCTCATGATGACAGTGAAGGGAATAGAAAAAAAAACCGCATGACTTGATCGTCCCGTGGCTCTGACACAGGAGAGAGCTGTGCATCTTCAAAATGCAGCAGAGATACATAAAACCGGTTCAGTTGTAACTGTGGCATGATAAGCAGCGCATCATTCTTTTCTTTTTTTCATTTTTACACTACTTTTGCACGGAGCCAAGGCGTTATAGGTGAACAGTCGGCACCATCAGCTGTTCGAGGCTGGACTCTCATTGCTGGAAGTCGGAGCTGAAGGAGTCACATGACAGAACTGGAGGCAGAGAGCTAGAGAGGAAAAAGGCTCAGCATTCCGCCTCGCACCGCCATACTGTAGCCTCTTTTGAGCCATTTCACATTTTTATTGCAACATTTTACTCCCGCTCGGTGAGTACACTTACAATGGCTATTTTTTCTGTTTTTCTAAACAAAATATTTTTTTTTGTCTTCTAAATTTACCCCCTTCTTTTTCTTTTTTTTCTTTTTTTGGTTGTTTTTCCTCCTTTTGCTGGTGTTTAAATTGAGCATTTGACGTGCTGGTTTTAAGCATTTTTCCCCCCTCTACAATCAATCCATCCAGGCTTCAAGTTTTCAGCATGCAGTGATTCAGATCGAGAGGGTAAAAAAAGAAAAAAAGAAAACGGGTGCGATTATCGGTCTCTGAGAAAGCCTCTCACTTTGCTTGCAGTTTTGCGGAAACGGAGCAGGTTTTATCAGTACAGAGATATTTTTTTCTGCGCATTTACTGGTGGGTTTTGGGAGATTTTTAGTATTTTTACTTTTATTTTTTTGGTTGTTTTCTGTCGAGTTTTGCTGTTGCTGTGGCTTTGGTTTGCATTTTAGCAGTGTTGTTTGTGATTTTGATGAAACTCACCGGTGAAACCCCTCGCTTTTACTTTGTTGCTCTTTTCTTTATCTTTTACCAAAAACAAGGGAATCATTTTTAACGCTCCCCTCTGACGTTTTAACGTGACACTTTTCTTGCAGCTGAGCTCACAGGTTTGTGCTTTTTGTTTCACCTTTTTTCCATTTCCTGTTGTATTCTTGCAGATGACAGTGTCCAATATTTTTGGATGTTATTTTTTTGACTAGATTCTTGGGAGAGTTCAATGCGTTTTTCCTGTTTTCTATTTCAACGAAGATGAACAGACATTTTCCCTCTTGCAGGTACATTAAACATGTTTGAAATAAAGAATAAGGTAACATAATTATGCACCTGTGGCTGATGTGTTATTTTGTAAAACTCATGAAAATTGTCGATTAAAGCAGACGTTCTTTGTTGAGTTTACCTGTAGTTTATCAAGATCAAGTGATTTTGACAGTTTTTATGGGTTATAAAAGTGGTAGAACACTTTTTCACAAAATGTTTTAAATCATCCTTTGAACTCAAATTTTATTGCTATTTACTGGGGTATGCAACAGATCTTCTTAAAGTAGGGGTAAAAAATGCTTTTTTAAAGATTGGCACATGGTTTCTTCCAACCCCATTTACCCCAAAACTGCTAAATAATGTCCAGTTAAAATGGCTATAGGAGTCACATAATTTGTAAATAGAGTCAAATATTTGCCTTTTGCCAAAGCTGCTGTGTATATAACAGTAATGAACATATTCCATATTAAATGTTTCCATCTAAAAAAAAACTATCTAAAGCTCAGTTAAAATGGATAGAGATCGACTATTAATCTATAAGTTCATGCCATAGATTCTAAATCCCATGGAGGTCTAGACACGTGTCCCTAGACACCAATATGCTTTGATTTAAACCAGATGAATATGCAGCTGGTCACAATACAATATCTATAGTCCAGCAGACATTAAAATCTCAAAATCTTACAGGACGTAAAAGTCACTAACTCTCGATCGACTCTCCAGCTCAAGCTTTTTTTTTTAGATAGATCACTACTGAGGTACCATAACAACAAACAGAATTGAAAGAGATCATAGCCATGGAACTGCAAAATATTTTGAAAAAAACAACAACTATATAATTTGTTTTCCTCTTAAAATCTGCAGAGGTTGTTCCTGTCACACCGAACAGCCACAGACTGAGAATTCAAGCTCATGACCAGACTTGTTTTTTTCTAAATCTTTTACAAAGAAATTGCCTTATTAGGCACCTGGTAATTGCATGGCTTTTGTAGGTGTTCTCACATCATTGCTTAATTCATCCCATCCCTCATCCCATTAGTTTTGACATGCCTCTTTGAAAGTATACCCACTGTATGATCATGGAGTCGTCAGAGTTTAAAGTGGGATATTTTCATCCACTTGTTTAGTGGGACCCTTCATGGCTTTTAGAAAACTTCCAACAGTTTTTCTTTGGACTTTTTATTAAATTGACTCTGATCAGTTTCCCTGTCACAGCTTATGAATACTATCCCTGCCAGCATTACAACCATGAGAGTGTTGACTAAGGGTGAAATGCAGTATTTATTTCACTCTTCACGTGGGATTTGTGGTTTCAGTCATAATGAGATGTTTGGCTGGATTTTACCATAGCAACTTTCTCTGCATATTTAATTATAATGTCCCTTGAATGTCTTGAGAAAACATTTCGCACAAAGTCCTAAAAAGTAATGAAACTTTGTGGTTGCCTCTTAATAAAACAGGGAACAGTTCACATAGTACTCGTATTTCTTAATTGCACCATAAATAACTACTCTCAGAACCCATGGAAAGATTGAACCTATAAGAGGTCTTTGAAAAAGGTATCACAGCTACTTCTATGTATTTACTTGGAAGGAGCAGAAATAATCAATTCCTTTTCAAATAAAGTGGAAGCATAAGTAGCAAGGGCAAATATCTAACCATTCTTAAGTGCCTGTCTTATTGCTGGACAAACTCAAATCGGCTTTTCTAGGCCTGCAGATATGTGAAATACTTCCTGGATTTGTCAAATCTGATTTTGTAGGAAATTAATAGAAGCACAGGGAGGACTAAAAGAGGGGCTTACAGGCAAGAAATCCCTCAACAGAAGGGTTGACTTGAGATTATCGGTATACTGCAGAAAATGCAAAAAAATAAAAAATTGGACACTGTATAGTTGTGGTGAAGGAGGTATTTGCAGGGTGTGTGACTGAGCCAACATGGGACTATTTTAGTTCATGATAAGTTAATTCCTGTTTGCCTTGAATTCAGCTGTAAATGCCATGAAACATCACCAATTAACTCTCCGTATGTATCCAGCTTGACAGAACAGAACAAAGGTTTCATCACCATAATATGGGCCCATAAAACAAATGAGAGCGGACCATTAAGTCAGTGTATAGACCGTTAACTCTGGGAGTCATTAAACAGCTCACCGCAGTAGACCAGAAATGGGCTTTTCTTTTCTTTGTTTTTTTCTTTTTTTTTTTTAACCCAATGGAATCGACTATTGATAAATACAGAATGCAGGACTCTGTGGGTAAACGTACATTTTTTAACAAGGCCAGCTAATTACAGCGATTGAATTAAACATTGCATCAAGGGCTGGAAGGCTGTTAGTGTGTATTGATTCTGTTGCTGTCTGTTAAATCTATGCGGGTCATAAAGCAGGCGTAGATAAAAAGATGGGGTTGGTTTTAATGCCATTTAATTTGTGAGGTAATTTGAGAAGCATTGTGTATTACCAACCAAGGTTCACTTGTGTGTGGACTGACCAGGTGATTGAAAATCCCAGTAAAAAAATAAAAACATCTGAGTGACTCAGGAGTTGTGGTGGAACATAGCTGTAGTGGCAGTTTCAGGATGAGGTTTGCAAACACTTCTTTGCACTAATTTCAGTTTATTGTGTATTTTCTTTAACCCACTACGAATCAATTCATTCATATTGGCTCTCGTTAGGGGTGACAGATGTGGCAAAAAATATTAGACTTTGATTTTAAAAAAATAATCCTGATTCTGTTTTTATCACCATCTCGCATGTGTTTTTTAGAATTATTTAAAAGTCTCTGGTCAATGTAACCAAACCAGTTTTGTATGATAAAAGGTCCAAAAAGAAAGAAAGAAAAAAATAGACCAAAGAATCTTTTTGAATAGATTTTAATTCAGATAGAAGCAGTTTTGCTAATGGGCAAAGACCATAAACATACACCTCAGATGTAGAATGGCGGTATTTGGGAAGTATTTTTTGGCCAGGCAGCTCGTGTTGCGGGTCAACTACTTTGAGCAGGTGTTTGAACCCCTAATTTTGCAATTGTCTTGAACAAAAACAAATGCAAGATCAAAATTAACAGCTTCTGTTGTCTCTTTTCTTCCTCTCATACAGAAGCCTTTATTAAATGTCTGTGTTAACGTCTGTTTGGGTCCAGAGGCTGTGATGCTACCTGCGGTCCCCTCACCATTTGACTCTTGTGCTCTTTCGGGTGCTTTCTCTTTAAGCGATTAAAGAAGATTGTCGCATTGCTGGCCAGTGTGTGAACAGTGTCTGAGCTAAGCTTACAAATTACTTTTGTTCGTGCCTTGGCATTTTGGGTAAAGCCAAACCACTTCCATCCAATAGAAGTAGAGTTGTTTTTAGCTTTCAGCCATTGCTCTAAACCCGGCTACTGCTACACACACTAACAAGGAGGCAGGTAAGGAAGTGCATCACTACTGGTTATTTGCTATGATTGGTCAGTCATGTTGACTATGTAATAGGTCAGGTGCGTTGCTGGATCAGCATAAAACTGCAACTTATAGAATGTGAACTAAATGAACCATACGATCTCTTCACTTTGGCAGATTGTTAACATGTTCTAATCTTTCCTTAAAGCTAAAATAGACCCTACTAATGTCTGGGTGTCAAGTTATACTTTGGACACATACTGGTCATCATTGAGAATTATGACAGAAATTACATCTTTTGAGGGGAAATTAATATCTGAGGGTGCTGGTTTTATTCCATTATTTAACCACTTTGTGGATTGCATCAGTACTGCTTTGAGTGTAATAGGCCCCCAGCATGGTGCTCCCACCACCACAGTTAACAGTCACTGCAGTGCTCTTAGGTTTGAGATCCTTATATTGATTAATAAAAACATAACTCCTCACACAGCAGCCAAATAACTCAAGCTTTGGTTTTATTTGACTATAAAACGTTTCTAGCAGAAAATGTCTGGCTTATAATGTTGCCAGCTGCAAATTTCAGTCAAGCTTAAAGAAATTGATTTTGGTGCTGGGCCTCCTTTCTTGGCCAGCCTCCTTTTAATTCATGTTTATGTTGAACTTGCTTTGCTGTGAGCAAAGACAAATTCAATTTAAAAAATTTTTTCGATAAAGGGGTTTTGAACTTTGTTGTAACTTTCTTTAATAAGTTATTGTAGATGCTAATGGCTGTAGAACATAGGATCACTTTTAGCTCTTTATCTAACAGTGGTGCTGGAGAAAACTGTATCACAATCCCCTGAAGCTCAAAGTCTGTCCATAATGTTCTTTATTTCACGAGCAATGCTTTGCAAATTCATCTCCACATGTTCCAGAGAAGAACAAAGGCAGTCTTCTTTATTAGCTTGTTGAGGTTCTTTAACTAATTTGTTCTGATGCCGCTACACCATAAGATGATGGTAATCTAGAGATCACAGACTCCATATCAGACCTACATATGCAGTATCTTTCTATAAAGACTGAAGTAGGAATGGGCAATAACTTGATCTGGATTTATAATAAGACAGTGACTTTCTCACTCCAGCCCTTAAGGTGGCAGTGATATGCTTAAAGTGTGTTTGCTGCCACACAGAAGGGAAGAGAGAGATGCAGCTAGCAGTAGATCAGTGTATGCGAGTGGAAGTAAGCACTTTTCGACACAACAATAGCAGTAAAGTCTTGCAACAATGG
Source organism: Jordanella pulchra (assembly GCA_034780135.1). NCBI lineage: Eukaryota > Metazoa > Chordata > Actinopteri > Cyprinodontiformes > Cyprinodontidae > Jordanella > Jordanella pulchra. The sequence goes on along the minus strand of JAUZNJ010107055.1, from coordinate 11,173 downwards.
GACCCCTGGGGTAAAATATCGCCATGTTTGTGGTTATAGCACTGAAGGACCTTAAAAGGCAGTGTCTGCTTTATCATCTTGTAGACTGCTTCACAGTTTCATCATCAGTCCAGTCTTTTGTAGAAATGATTGCTGAGATCTCATTTTCCTCTGCCTCCACTCCTTCTCCCATTATGATAATAGTGTTTGTGTTTCTCTTGAAATCTGCAGTGATTGTTTTATTTACATTCAGGGTGAGATGGTTGTGTCTACATCACACCACAAAGCGGTTCACCAGTAATCAGCTTCCTGGCCACCTTTTACACTTAACTTCTGCAGAGTCATCAGACTAATTCTGCAGATGAGAGAAGCCAGTTTTGTACTTGAAGTTGTAGGTGTACAGAATAGCAATAAATGGTAAGAGTACTACCCCCCTGTGGTGCTCCTGTGTTTTTTGTTTTTGTTTTTCTGGTACTGGAACAGTGGAGGTCTTCCACAACACTGGAACTGTCTCTTAGGTCAAGCTAAGGTAGAAGCGGTTTTGTAGAATACCACAGAACTGCTCTTCATGAGACTTTTGGACTTCAGCTGCCTCTTCACCTGGTTTTTGGAGACAGACACGTAAAACACGGAGGCAAAGGGACCAACGTGATCCTCTGATTTGGTTGCATATGTGAAAGCAGAACTGTCCGTGGCAGGAGGGGAAAACATTTGAGATGAGTCAGGGAAGCTTTGAGCCCTTTATCCTACATTTTATAACTTCTTTCATAGTAAATCTTCAATTCTTGTTTTTAAAATGTCTTCATTTTGTGGTATTAACATTATTACCATTAAACCATTAACCATTAAATACATAACCAAATGCTCCAGAATAAGGTCATACACAACTTCTTTTGGTGATTGTATTTATTGTGGAAATTGTTTGTCCTGCACCGGCACTATTTCATCACCTAAATCAGTCTGTATGTCAGCTTTTAAAACCTTTAGCCAAAGCATCAATACTAACCGACGTGTCCTCACACTCCGAGCTGAGAGGCGTTTCTGTCTCGCCGCCACGATCTGGGCTCCTGCCAAGCATTATGATAGCTTCCATTACGTCCTGCAGTGTTGGTGTCTCTCGCCTTCAGGCAGGTTTTCTGTTATCTGGGCCAAGCCAGAACTGCACAGGAGACTCAGAAAAAGAAAGGATCGTGGAGCTCATGTGTGGCTATACCTATGCTGACATAATAAAATATCTCCAAGAAGCCTGCTATATGCAACATGTGCTCTTGCTCCATGAGGTGTAAGTGTGACCACATAGCAGCTTGTCAGTGTGAATAGAGATTAAGATTAAGTTTTAGCGTAATACACTTGAACAAATGAAAGCGTTGTTATAAAAGCAGTGCTTTACATTCATGATGAGAGAACAAAAGCTGCACACTAAGTGGTAATTTTTAAGTTTAAACCAAAGCTCCTCAAACTTGGCAGCCATAGTAAATAAATTAAATGTTGCTACTTTCTTAATCTATTTTTAACTAAGCACAAAGGTTTTCTGTAGGATTGGCATCTGAGATGGCCACGGATGAAGATTGATTATGCATCTGGTGAAGCATTTCTGTGAAGATCTGGTAAATTATTTTAGATCATACTCAAAACATCATTATGTTCAGTTTTGACTCGTCAGAATAAAACCACCAGATTTCTTTGATTTAAACTCAAATGATGTTTAAAAGTATTCCTCATGCTGGGCACTCTTACCATCTCAGGGCATTTTGGAAGCAAAGCTAGCCCATAGCATCACAGACTCTCTGCTTAACTTAATAGTTTCATCTTTCTCATTCCTAGCATTTGTCTGTTAATGTGAGATGTTATGAATGCAGGTGTCTATGACTAAAGTGGTTTAAAACCAGGGCGTTACCTGGGTCTCTGCAGTAGAAGATTGTTAATTTTAGTTTCTTTTTTATCATCTTTTGTCATTGGTTCAAATATTTGTGTAGAGAGATTAAATATTCTAAAGCGATAACAGAAGATATTATTTAATATATCATTTAGGAATAGATTTTTTTAATCAAATTAGTCCCAGGTGAACTTAAGAGATTTTCAGTTTTAGATGCTAATGGCTGTAGAACAATATTAAATACTTTTCACTAGAAGTTGATGAAGATGTTCAGCCCAGAACAGTAGTCCCTGTATTTATAATTAGCCTTAGCGTCACAGCTACTACATACGCTGGGTATCAAATGTGGAAAAAAAGTGCATTAAATGCCCGACCCAACACTCAGATTAGATTCCAGACTTATTACATATCGATTGTGAAGCATATTATTCTACCTAACATTGTTTTAAGGCAGTCCTTTCTAATTAGGATTGGTTAAAATTTACTATTGTGATGAAAATACTGGTAGCTCTAGTACAGACGCTATATTTCTGATAAAACCTTACTAGATTTGGTGTGCAGTCAATGTATCTTGTTTAAAAATCAATAAAGGTATTTTTTATTTAACCAAATTTCCTTCTAAAAAATGCTTTCATTATGTATCATCAAGTTGCTCTGGTTGTAGGTGATTACTATTGATTAAAACACACACACACAGAAAAAGCTGAGTCTTCATTTCCCCAACAAACTAAAAAAGTGATCATCTCTTTTTACCATAAGCAATATTGAAGAAACACAAATCATAGGGTTAAAAACATCTCATTGCTGTCCCTGAAGCTTCATTTTAAAAATCACTTTGTAAGAAATAAGACTCAAAGAAGCAAATAAACATTTATCACAGCAGATAGATAGTCTTGTCTCTATGCAGTGTAGTGTCTAAGCAGCTTCTAATATAAAGCTAATGAGGTGTAATTAAACCCATTATCAGTATAGAGGATACCAATAAGTAAAACTGCTAAATTAAACTGAGTTTCTGTTTTACAGTCTTTAGCATCAGGCTTTAAATTTCCTACAGAGGGTATTATTGTGTGTGATTGTAAAATATGTAATTATCTATATGGCCTGGGTTGGTTTCTGTTATCAATGTATGTCAAAACCTGAAAAAAATGTCAATCTTTTTCACGTATTCTGAGAAAACAGAGAGTGGGGGGAGGAGGATTTCCTTTGACCAAATCTAACCTCGAGTAACATTTGTCTTTCCCCTCCTGCTGCTGCTAGCTGTCAGTCAGCTGGATGTGACTGCTGAATGAGCAGAAAACACCTGAACTTTTCCCCCCCGTTAAAAAAGGCTGCTTTTTTTTGTTTTTTGGCAGTTGTGGCTTGGCATTGAAAGAGCAGCACTCATCTCTACTTTTGTTGGTGCAGTTTTGAGGCAAATTTGAGCAAAAAGTTAATTGCTTGATTTTATTTTTTAAAAAATCACTGTTTTTATATCTGATCATATGTTATGTTATATCATATTACAGACAAAATATATACCCATTTCATTTGGATTTTATGTGATAGTGTTAACCATAAAGTTTATTAAAACCATTTTATTTATACAAAAAAGTAAGATATGGCAAACATTTCCCTTCTGTAGAAACTAGCCTCTTCGAGTTTGTCTCTGCTGGCTTGTAGAACGAAATGTTTGCTCAATCTTTTGCAAAATATCTCAAACTCTGAAATGAATGTCTGCAAACACTGGTTGGAAAGATCTAGTCCTACCTTAAATTCCCAATAGAATTCATGTTTGGACTTTGACTAGTCCATTCTTATTACCTTTTACCTGCACCTTCATAAAGTCTTGTGTTTTGGAATTCTTTTGCATTTTCACACCAAAACACATTAACCTCTTTGACATGCAAATCATCTCCTCACCAAACAGTGTGCTGGCTGGACTTTCACACAGAGTTAATACTTGTGCATAGTGAACAGTTTAACACGGCACCTCAACATATGTTGAAAATTGACCCGTGTATGTATCTGGCTCTGGGATTTAAAGCGGAGATTAATGAGTGAATTTTGCAACCCTTATGAAGAAAGTAATTCATTACTCAATGATATATGATTCTGCATGAGATTCTTGTTTATTTATTTATTTTGATTAAATTAAACATGTATGAACTAATACGGTTTAGGTCTCACTGTAAGACACATGCTGTAAACTTGATCCAGTTAAGATCGGTATTGAGCACCTAACTGCCCTTGTCAGAGCTGTTAATTTTATAAGTAAGGGGATGTCACAACTCATATTCTGGGCAATTAAACCTGTATTGAAAGAAGAGGATCTTAGTGAGTGTCTTCCTGTCATCAGTGCAGCCTTTCAACAAAGAGAGCAGAAATTAAATGAGAACATGCTGACATGCTGGGACCTGATAGTCATTCAACAGTCACCAAACAAAAAAAGTTATCAATTATGTTTCACTTCTCATTAATACAGAATGTATTCACATGCTCAAACTAAGGGATACGTTTGGAGTTGCCAAAACAACTTTTTTTCCTACATACATTTTTTCATCTTTAAATTTCACAGAGGTCGAGACAAATGTTGTAGATGTTGTGTGTGTTTGCGTTTGTGAAAAAAAATCGAGGTGTTGAACAGCTTTAAAAGGACTAATTAGGCAAGAGTTACTATGGTTCCCTCGATGGAGAACAAACTAATTCATAAAGCACTTTACAAGGCACAGTCTGTTCACATGATTTTCTCTGATTCAATTTAATGCAGAATAGTCATACTTAAATCTATTATACACTGTCAAATTCATTGCAATTATAATACAAATGAAATAGTCTGAGATATAGCAAAAGGATGAAAAAAGGTCTATGCAAGAAAAAAAACAGCAGACAGAATCAAAGCTTATATTTGCTGTAATTGTCTAATACTTCAATCTAAACATGTTTTTATCTCCAAATAATTTGGACAAAACCTCTGTTCTAATTAAATAATATCTGCCCTATATGTTAGCAAGAAAAACAACAAAATAAACAAACACAACATAGAGAACCGAGCCAGGAGAATAAGCCATGGGACAGAAAAAAACATTAGAAACTGTAACACTTGTTTAATTGGCGACTTTATCAAGCAAATAAGTTAAACAGAGAAACTCGGCACCTGTTGTACTGACTATGGGAAAGTAAAAAAAACAAAGAAAATACATCAACAGCTTTAATATGTATCAATGGATTAATCAAAGAAAGAGACACAGCTAAAAACCAAAGACCTGAGGTACATTATATGTCTAAGAACGTCAAAAAGGCACAGACAGTCAATCACTGTAAAAGCTTTGCTCATTATTTAGTCCTGAAAAAACAGGCAAACACTAAAGCACTTGACCACATGTAATTTATGGGAAAGAAAAGCACAGAGGCTCGTTGAACGTGACAAACTATTTTGGTGAAAGTGAAAGTTTTGTAGGGTTCTTGCTGTCTAAATGATAATAGAAGATTTTCTCTGACGATATGATTTTAAGAATGGGTTCGAGAGTAACAACATCCCTGCCTCTATAGCTGTGAGGCAAAGAAAGATTTAGTCTTTTTAGGGAATCCCCTGACATGCAAAAAAGGGGAAAATAATGTGCATGGCCGCAACATAACTGTCATTTAAAAAAAACGGAGAAGAAGATATTAGCTTTCCTGTGAAACTGACTCCTTTAAATCTCAAGATGGATCACAAACTAAATTATCATTATTTTACTGTTGTCTAAAAAGGAAGTGTTTGTTTATACTATTGCATTCAAAAACGTGATGGTGGGCAGAAAATTACAATTTTCACCTATGTGCTTTTGCACCGTTTATAAAAATTGTAATTAAATTGCAATTGTGTAGATGTGGTATCAGATTCCTATTAGAAAATCTAGCAAAAAATATAGCAAATGGAGATGAAACAGATAAATTAAAGATCTGATTTTACATTTAGAACCTATAAAAACAACAGCAAGCATACATGATAAAGTCTCATGATGAAGTGCTTAAAAAGAAAAGCACGAACTGAGACATTACAGAAGTCATTTAGAGTAATGAAGGGTTTTAAAACTCTGTTTGAGATGTAATTGAATAAATGAAAAGGTAAAAATTAAGGTATAATCAGGTTTATTCTGTACAAATTACAAGAAGCATATTCTCAGGAAGAAGTCAAGCATGTAGCTTAATGAAGTTTTGTTGATGAGCTTAAGAAGAAAGCTGAGTTCGGTCTCATGGCAAATTTTCCACATGTATGTTGAATGCTGAGGTAATACATCCACGATGACCTGTTAATCGAATTACAGGCAGCAGCAGCATCACTAGGGATCCAAACATGAAAATTACTTTTTAAATTAGGTATAGATTTGGAGCCACTGTCCCTGAAACATATTGTTTCCCAATGACTTGGTTGATACCAGAACAAACTCTTTCCCCAACTCCTTGTAATTAAACTGCAGCGTTGAGGAATGATGATCTGCCTGTGTGTAAATCTTGCTCCATCATTCTTCTTGGCATTTTAATGCGTGTTGCTCACATCTGTCTGCCAAATATGATCATTAAAGTTTAACCTGCAGGCAAGCGCGTGACCTTGCCAAAGATGATTCTCTCTTTTGTTTTTTATTGTATGCTTGTCTTTTCTGAAAGTAATGTGTAGTCTTGGCTCGTGTACACGAGAAAAATGGAAACATGTTTACATATTGAAGGGCAGAAAACTAGTTTTTTTTCTGGTATAATTTTCAAAAAAGGAATAGAGATACAGACATAATCTAATGATTGAACCCAACAAATAACTCATTGTTTTAAATCTCTAACAATGATATTTAAGTTTGCAAAACCACTTTTGATTCTTGTACGTTTCAGCACTAATCAGGACTCTGTGTCCAAATATCCTTCTCTGGTTTATTTATTTCTTTTTATGGCAAATTTAAATTGCTTCTAATGTTTATTTCTCTATAAAAAAAACAGAACTACACCGTAATAATATTTGCAACAAGCGTTAAACTTTCTGCTGCTTTTCTTATATTTTTTTCTGCATTGTTAATTATTAGGATCACAAGCAGAGGTAGGAGAGCAGCTACTGTAAAATGGGATTTGATTATATTTTTAAAGTGATAAAGTTTACATTTAAACCACCTTTAGCGTCTTATGATAGCGATTAGCATGATTAGCATAACTAAAAGATCAGTTTCTGCCTGTGTAATGGTAAAGTGATAATCTATATTCTGTCTTAATTAGGCTTTAAAGTGTGCTACCATCCATTCTATCTGATTAATTAAAAGGATGTATTGACATGTAAAACGTGTTTTTTTTAATAGCTTCTTATATTTCTCAGCCTTCTATGACTTAATTATTTTAAAAGTTTACTAAAAAATGTTTAATTTAACTCTTCTTACCATAACAATAACTCTCACATCAAACAGCCTTATTAAAAGTATGTTCTGTGTGCCTTTACGTAGGGTGTGTTCACTAAAAGAAAAAAAAAAAATCAGATATTTGGGTTTTAGACCAGCTGCTGCTAATTAGGACCAGTAATAAGGGCAGGATTAAGTTGGTAGGAAGAAGATTAACCCTTATGGACTATTTTTCTCTCTTTTTTTGTTGACATCACGACTTTCTAAAAAAAATACACATAAATAAAATGGTGAACTTAAAATAACATTTAACACTGAGATTATACCACAACTAATGGTGAGCAACAAAAACAAAATATAGATCATAGCATTAAAGTAGTGTTTTATGTTAAAGTCTATTTTCTGTCTAGATATAAAAAACGAAAGGCAAACACTCCCTAATTATTTTATTGCTGTCATGCAAAAGTAAATAATGTAGTGGGAATGTCAAGCGGACAAGAGCATGAGTCTAATAAGTGTAGGAACAATAGCTAATTGGTTGGATCATTTTTGTTTGTAAGTGTAGAAGCAATTGGGCAATTATTTTAGCTGACTGCTGGCGATTGCAGAGACTGTTAGAGGACCAGTTTCACTGTGGAGGCACAGCATATCTCAACAGCTTCATACCTGCTTTACAGGCACATATGGTCTGTCTAAATGGCTGTGTGATGTTATTAGCCGGAAAAAAAGGTTGCAGAGGAGTGGCGCGAACCCCTCCAGATGCTGTTGAGAGCTACCGAAGCAGATAATGTCCTGCCTGGATTACCACAGGGATTGTCATTACAGTGAGTGCCCTCCCCCTCTGGGCCCAATCCGGCCGGTTCTGCAGGGATCAGCTGTTCTCGCTCATCCTGCTGTTGGCCTCAGCTGTCCCTCACCTGCTCCTGAACCGGTTGCAGATGTATCTGTACACTGACACACTTCCATGTTATTGACAACCAGGTTTATTTATGGCTTGGAGTGTGGGCTGCATCAGTTTGGCCCCCAGGCCAGCTTCATCTCTGAAAGCTGCAGTGTTGCACAAAGCAACCAAAACGAGACACAGCATGATGACAAAGTGATGCAAAGAGACAAACCTCTGAACTTTGTTTCTATACGTTCCCAATGTTAAGTTGCTACATTTTTCACTGCAGATTATTTAGGGTATTCCTAAAAGTATACAAGATCAAAGCTTGATCAGCATTTTCTACATGGATTGATGGAACCAGTTTTAAACTTTGTATAAATCCTATAAGAACAAAGAAAAGCTATCACTCAAAAACAAAAAAAAAACAACAGACTACCACACTAGACTAGCTGAACAGCTACTCTGGGGCACAAAATGGCCACAAAGAGATGCAAACTGTCTGTTAAGAAATGAAATGTTTGCAAAGGGACCAAAATCAGTGCAACGTTCACAACATAACAGCTTTAATAAAATACTTAGCAGCTTTAAGGAACACAAAAATACACAAGAGACTAAACAACCACATAGAAGCACAAAATGACCATAAAGAGACAGAAAATGACTGCAGAGACACTAAATGACAGGAAAATACAGACCAACTGCATGGACCTACAAACAGCTACAAACAGCTTTTAGAAAAATACTAAATAATAAAAAAGGCATGAAAGTAACAAAGAAGGATAAAACACATTACAGAGACAAGATCATTTTGAAAGAAATACAAATTAAAGAAGAATTAAAAGATGTGAAGCCAAGCTATCCAGGGGCTGTTTGGAGGTTCAGCTCGGCTGCTTTGCTTTGTCTGGACACTGTGCTCTCTTGTCGCTTCAGTGATGAAACCGCTTTGGACTTAAATTTCAATTAGTCTTTCAGCATTTGTGGGAGTGCATCAGACACTGAGCTAAACCTTACACACAGACTGCAAATTGAATGGGGCGTGATGGTAATTTTGTTGCAGTGCTTTTAAAAGGATGTGCTCCAGTGACTCAGGTGTATTTACATTAAACACTTCCCCCAGAGCTTAGTTCAGTCCAAGAAATTAAAGTGAAGCTGTTCAGATCATAATTTATACAACAGCAACTTTGATTTTTAATTAGTATGAAGGTGATCTGTTACAACACAGGTATGTCCTTTAATTAGCTGGAGACATTTAATCATTTTTTCTATGCAGGATCCTGGAGTTTTACTTTTCATTTCTGCCAGCTCAGTTACCAGAGTGAATGTTATGAATAGGAAAAAATGCACTTTCAGTTGAAAAAAAATAAAGCTTCTAAAGAATTATAAATAATAAGGAAATAATACATATTTGTCTGATCTTCAAAACTGTTCTAGCATGTTGTTTATATAAAAGTTTTCTGGGACTGGGGTGGACTCTACCTCATCAATTTCAAAATTATCCATGTGAACATATTCTAATAAGGAAAGAAAGGGAATAAAAAGAGACTTTACTCATCTCTATTTCTCTAATTTGTTCAATTTAGTTGTGGTCTATAAAAGCAGATTGTAATGTACCTTCCTGATCGGATAAATAAGTAATTGAACTGTAAAGGTTCATTTGGTTTAGATGTTTTGCAAATACAAATGAGAAAATAATAAATCATTTAATAAACAAACATGTAAAGTTCAATTTAGAAAAGCTCTTAAGAAGAAATGGCTGCAGGTTCTTTAAAAGGTTTTTACTTACATTTGATATGTTTTATTAACATTTTAAATACAGACAACAGGTCTTTATGATAAAATCGCCTTACATGTGTTCTATGAAAAATATATAAATGATTGTAAACTTACATTGTGCAGCTATTTTTGCAACCCTTGAACTTAAGCAGACTGACTGATAAGTGATTTTTTTATGATAAGAAATGTAACATATTTTACAACCAATGTTTGGGAATATCCCAAATAGATATATTCCAGGCAGATCCAAACTTCATCGTAGAATAAAGACAGGCATTTCCACATCGAAGCATCTTGACTCTCATACTCAGAAGGAGCATGACCTCAATTTTCAGACGCTGCCGCTGTAAGAGAAGCACAAGTGCACTCGAGGAGAGATGGCTATGCTAGCAAGCTAGCTACTGAGTTTGTGTAACCCTGAGGGCAGAAACATGTTCACAGAGCAAACCTTTTTATGTTCCCCTCAACAAACGGATCACTCTGGGAAGCAAGGGGACTGTGGTGGTGGAAATATCTTCCTCTGCATGTTCAAAGTTGGATTTCTGCTGACAGCAAACCAGGATGCAGCATGTGATTACACATTGGGCTTAGTAGCACGGAGAATTTACCTTTAGTTTTTTCGAGCTTTGTTTCTATTAACATGTGATTGAGAACCATTTACTTTCTTTGTGTAGTTCTCTTTTGCACTAAACATAAATGAGCTTGGATGTTTCTCATTTACAGATTAAAGTTGGGTATTAACTTATAGAGTTTTATGATTACTCAGACTCAAAAGTTTCATCCGAGAATTGTGTTTATTAAAGCCTCTTACCCAAAGACAATAGCTGAAGCATAACTGCTGTTGCCTATTTTTCCCAGTTTGCTCCAAAGAAGGAATCCACTTCACAAACATTAAAAGCTTGTTGAGACCTCACTGAGAGTCACTTTCAAGCTCATGTGGTGCATGTGTTCACATCAGAGGGAATCCAGGAGCATATTGTGGTCCCTCTGTTTTGTTGCTGGCAGCCTTTTTTGTTATATTTTCTTTTGGTTTTAAACAATAAACAACTTTGGATGTGGAAAGTAATTACAGCTTACAGTAAATAAACCCCCGCAATTTAGTTTCTATTCAAATGTTGGGATTGGAGGAAAAGCCTTATCATTTCAAAAACTACATATGTTTATAAAAAAAAAGGAAAAAAAAAAGAAAAAAAAGTGACTACAACATCAGGAAAAAGGAGCATGAGAAACTGGAGAAATACCAGGGCCTCAGAGAGAAACTGGAAAAGACCTGGAAGGTGAAGACCACAGTGGTGCCTGTGGTCATCGGGGCCCTCGGGGCAGTCA
>JAUZNJ010107044.1:0-20506 GCA_034780135.1 Jordanella pulchra | reverse complement strand
CCAGTGTTTCAGCTGTTTTACAGTTTTCTGGAAGTTTGTTCCAAATCCGTGGTGCATAGAAACTGAATGCTGCTTCTTCTATAAGGAAGATCCTGACTTTACAGTTTTTAGCAGCTTGCAAGGCATGATGGTTTTTCGGATTTAGAAGTTATTTGTAATTTTATCTTTTTCTGAGACTGAATTCATTTTCCTGCTCTAAACTTTAAAGCTGGATGCTCCCGTATCTGTGTGTTGTTAGCTAGCCTGCCAAGCAGTCTTTCTTAGCCAGTGGAGCAACACCTAAGAACAACTTCATTTTTATAATCAAAAAGTGTTTCAAACATAAATTCACTAGGGTGTGAAATGTAAAGCCCTCACATTTATATTCAGCACTGATTTTAAACAGCAACAAAGTGTCTTCAGTAAGAGGCTTTTTCATATCCGGTGTAAGACAGACCGGTACAAAAGACCCTTTCTGACTACAGCTATCAACTCTTACAACAACTGGTTAAGAGAAAACAAAACATGAGTTACTACAACATTTAATTTCCCTTTGGGATAAATAAAGAAGTTTTGAATTTAATTTGAATTGAATCATAATAGCTTAGATTTATTTTACCAGATGAATTCTCATAATGACAACCTAATGATAGGGCTTTTCAAGACACTCTGTACTTTGATGTGAAAAATAGTGGCAGTTTAATATTGCAGCATCCTATGTCACAAGATGTAATTAAACCCTACAACACTTGATATTAGGTTATATCACACAGAACAGCCTAGATGGAAAATAAATGAACACACCTCTTCCTTATCCTGTGTTTTAAGGGTGTTGTTAAATAGCATTCGACCAAACTCCCCTGTCTGTATTCAGCTGGACTGACATTTCTTGACTGCAGTTATTGTAGTAAATCATTTTTATAGTTTAATATTTTAAAACCATTCAGAAACCTTTCATGCCCCGAAGACATTGATCTATGACAGAATAAACTTATAAATGCCTATAACAAGATCTTGCAATATTAAAATGCCACAGTAGTTTTCCTCATAGTATAGGCTGTCTCATAAAGTGCTATCTATTTGCTGTATCTGATCTAAACTAATACTAAGAGCTCCAAACATGATGGTAGGTACATTTGGCTCAGCAGTTTACATCTATCTTTGAGACTCTTGTTTAAAGTGAGACAGGATTCGTTTTTTGCCCACATGTGTTGACAGTGTTGGCTAAAACCATCACATCAAAGTCACAGCAGCACTGAAAGAATGAAAGAAGACATACAGAAGATTTTGTGAAAATGCTGCAGTTCTGTACATTAGCTACTAAAAACCCAAAGATAGAACTATATGATTTTGGAATCTCACCTATCGTTGTGCAAATCTGGTTTAAAATCTAACAAGTTTAGAGTTGTAAGGCCTATCTTAAAACTCAGAAGTCGATTTACTAAAACATTGATTTTGCTTTCAAAAAAACTACAAAGTAAGAACATTTTTGCTTTGGTGGGATCATGACTATTTTAGAATTGAACATACAAAATACAGATGTGTACTGTTCAGACATGACCTATGCACTGAGCAATGGTTTTTTGAAAAACACTTTCAGTTATCATAAAAGCCTGAATTTATTTTGCTTCAGTAATCAGTGAAGTTGTCTATACTCTGTTTGTGAAAACAAAAAAAAGTTGAAAAATAATCTTGCATTGTGTAATGTTTTGTCACATTTCGCGTTGGATTGTGAGTTTAACCCTAGTGACACACCATGACTTATCAGTCTAAGATTTTATAATAATAATCTAACACCTAATTTGTGAGTTTGAGTCTACCCTTTGATAACAAGTTTAAAGGCAAACACAACGTCAGTTGAAACAAAGCAGTTCAGCTTGCTTATCTTAGATTCAGTCCTGTAAATTCTGAGCTTTAAAATATTTTGTGAAAAGTTACCTAATTTCTTCTATGTTTTTTTTTTAAAGTGGTTATGAGCAAGATATGACTTTTTAAAAAAGTTTTATTTGACTTTTGGCTTCATTTTAGTGCTAAACCTGAACCTGTTTAGAAAAAATCCCTTTTGTGTTGAATCCATGTTATTTAAAATGTAATCATTTAAGTGTAAAATGGTTCCAAACACAATAAATGAAACATTAACAGGTTGAGACATTACAGAGACCTTAGGTAACATTTAATGTTTAATTGGATCTTCAAAAACTTTATTATATGTGGCCCATCACACCATTTGATTCTCTTGTTGTCATGATCTGTAGTTCTGAGTTCCCCCTTGATTTCCCCCAGGTGTGTCTTGTTTCCCTGATTACTTCCTTGTGTATTTAAATCCACCTGTGTCTTCTGTTCTTCTGTATTTACAAAAAAAGAATCGCAGTTTGATGAAGCAAATAAGAGTTTAGCATCAATAGAGTCCCTCTGAAAATTCTGATAGCTGAACATTTTGTCTTCACTATATGATCACTTTGAAGATCATGCAGCTCTCAGGCCTTCTAACATGTTTCTCAAGGATTTATTTTTTCTTTCAGATTTTTGTCATGAGTTGCATGACTACCTGGTGCAATAGAATTTTATTCAATAATTTCATGATGACAAGGAAACAAATCTTGAAACATTTTTAAGCACTAAACTACTGCACTAAAAAGCACTTGAAAGAATATAAATGAAAATCTCCTAAGTCTATAGAAAGACTTGCCTGAAGAGTTTTTGAAGACTGCAAAGGAAAACATTTTGACTAAAATCAAAATGTAAAAAAGTCATCTTAGATCATCACTGATCCTACAATGAGCATTTGTATCACTGAAACTCTGAAATTAGTGTCAGTTTCTCAGATAGAAAAAAAAACAATTGATCGTCTGCTTTCTTGTTGCTTCTAAAGCAAATGTGTAAATTTGAATGACTAAAAAAAAAAAGATGACCCTGGACAGGCCGCCAGTCTGTCACATGAGCATAAGCAATATCCCATTTCTTAGTCCAACAACTGTAAAAAACTAAAGGTGATCAACTGTTTTCTTGTTTACAAAGAAAAGCATAATTTATTTCTAGAAAAGAAACCCATTTTCAGTTCATTTTTGAAATAACTTTATGGATGGACTGAAATTTCAAGATGCTTATAAGATGTTTTCATTTATATTTCTACCCTGTGCACAGCTGGCAACCTGTGAAGGCAAGGATGAAGCTGTTTGCCAATAGAAAAAAAAACATGGACTGGTGTTTGTATACATTAAGCACTACCTAAATGAATTAACTTGAACTACAAGAGTGTCAAAAGAGAAGGAACTGTAAATTACTGTCACCAGCATACAAATGAGACATGGTATCAAATAAATTGCCCCGAAGATCATTTACATAAACTGTAAACACACAAACATCTACTAAATTGATCATTTTGGAGAGGCTGAATTTTAACCTGCAAATGTTTCCAATCAATTTCTTGAACAATTCTTTTATCGCTATGTATTAAAACAACAGCTGTATATTAGATTTTTGATTTTGATAGCTAAGAGAAAAAAATAAACAATGTGTATTGTTTTAAATCCTAATACATTTTAACATTTAGGTGTTAAAAATTGAAAAACAGAAACTCTGTTTCTGAAGGAGAAAATCCAGTGAATGAACCATACAGGGATTAGGAAGGAAGAGAAAATCAAAGCTGAGCTGAAATATCAAAACTAAGCCAGTTGTCTTCTCCTCTGATCCTCCATGATGTCCTCCTTTCCATCACTACAGAGGTAAAACAAAAAGACCTCAAAAAAAAAAGAAATCCTTATCTCGATGCCTGGCAGAGAGTTACCACTGGGAAAACCATTGGGAGACAAAGCCTAGCAGGCATGGAAAAGAGTGGGAAAGTGTGAGACAGTGAGAAAGTTGAGAGAGTGAACAGGCTAAATGGGTTTTAGTGTTATGTATGTATGCGCACAAATGTGCATATACTAGCTGGAGGGTGTCACTGGCCCCAGGAGTTTGAAGTGTTGATGCCACATGAACCCTCGTTGTCATTTCCACAGCTAATGAAATTACAGTGATGCCTAAGAGAGAAACAAAGGGCATGCCTGTGAGCACTGGCACCTGAGCCCATAAAAAAAACAAATGTTTGCCCTCTAGCAAATGTTGCCTCTTTTGTTATCACGATCATGTAAACACAGGAGGAAAAATTAGCCTAACTGCACGGAAAAACTACCATCTATACAACACTAAGAAGCTGGTGTTTTTTGTTTTTTTTTGTAGTGCATCTTAAAAGCATTCTGGGGGGCAGTACCCTCCTGGGGTCTCTTCAGCTTTTGCTCTTTCCATGTTTTTTGGACAAAAAAAGTACAAATTACTTAAAGATTGCATAAGAAAGTATATTAGTTTTTGTTTTGTTTTCTGTTGAAATGCAAAGTTGCTGTGCATCTTGTTTTACTGACTTCCTTTAAGTCCTTTATTGTCAGCATTTGTCTCCATGTCTTTGATTTCTCCATCAAATTGCAGATTGTTTGTACCAAAAAGGAAGTGGGGACATTTTGCTGGTCCCTACTTCCTCTTTCACTGAAGTTCAGATTTAAGGCTAAGGTGTGAATTATGTTTAGGTTAATGTTTAAAGTTTGATATGCACTGAGAATGGTTAGGTGTAGGTTTATTGTTTCAGTAAGGACGTAGAATGAGTTGAAAACAATGGAAACAACGGATGTCAACAGGAGGAGACACTTTTTCCTCAGCTCACCAAATTATATTTTGAAGACATAGAAAACAAATCATGACTAAAGGTTGCTTTTGTTTAATGTATGTGTTTGCTATCCCACAAGAGCTGAAATGTGGGTCCCATATTTCACTGCTCAAAAATCATTTGTAAATGCCAACATCCCATTGCTTTTCTTTCTGTAAGTCCTTCTAAATAAGAGTTTGACTTTTACAAAATGTACAAAATTTCCACCACAAATAGGGTGGATTTGGATTGCTGTAACATTTACACACTAAAGTTGTCTCCTTGCCCTTCTTGTTTTTCAGCTAGCAACCTCAAAATTGCTCAGATTTAGACAGAGACAGAATCCCCTCCAAGGGTTTCATGCCTGTTGGTGGCACTTTTATCACTGAGTTTGATGGGAAGCAAAGATCAGAAAGCCTACCCCTCCCTGGAATATCAATCTAGCTTCATCTTTCTTTCTGTGTATCACCTCTTCCACGCCCAATGCCGCAGTTGCTCAATTCCCCCAACCGTCACAGTAAATGCCTGTCCTGCAGTAAATTTATAACTGCCACTTCAGCTGACAGTCAAACGTTATCACTGAATGCTCTCTTCTCACTCTGGCCCTATAAGTGGGGTGAAGGGAGGGCTAAAGAAGGTTTGTTCATAGCTGGCTTAAAGGGAAGGTGAAGTCACTATAGCTAATCTAACTGTAAGTCTATCAATGTATGGGTTACAAAGAACATTTATTTACACTTCCTCTGTTTTCCACCAGCTCCACCTCTTTATACCTCGTGTTGCTTCTTTCGTACTTTTTTTTGCTGATGCCTTCGCATATGAGTTCACAATCATTCCCATCCCTCTTTAAGGATTTTGCTCTGCCTTTTTTTTTTCTTTTTAACCAACAATTTCTATCATTTCTCATGCTTCCATGGTCCCCTCTTATCCCCTCCTTCCCATCACGCTCAACCCAACCCCAAGTGGGCTAGCCCATGTCAAGTCCTCTGTCTCCTGTTCTCGTCTGACATGCTGGTCATGATGGTCAGATTGGGGAATTCCACTCTTTCCCTTGCTCTCTCCATCTCTTCTACTCCTCTGCTCACATTTTCCCCAGTCAACAATGTTATGCTGATGAAAATTTACAAAATCAATTGAACGTGAGCTTTCTGTATAGAAGTCTAGCATTTGCAAACAGACTTTTCAGTCATACATGGGTATCTACATTTAGAAGTGTGTTCGAGTATGGCTTTAAGAAAAAGGAATAGAAACAGCTCTGAAAGAAGTGGGGGCGGGTTTACTGACAGACTCAAGCTGGGGACGTTTGTCGGTGCTTGTCACTTTTCCCGTCAGCTAATGGACATGACAGCCAAGGCGGGTGAGAGGCGAGTGTCGGGCTCCCAGGACCCGAATGGGAATGAGCAGAGTGACAGATGGCTCCTTCATGCTTAGGCCATCATGATGAGACCAGGAGGGAGAACTACTCTAGCGGTGGACAAAGAGGAATTGCAAAACTGGGAAGGAAGAGATCTCTAGTGACAGTATCAAAACCCAACAGACACTTTTCTCCAGTCAGTCTGTCAGCTTCTCTTAACAGAGTTTGCCACTAGCTTAGTGGAGTAGATACATTAGCTAACATTAAACACTTGTAGAGAGGATTTGATAGAAGTTGGTGACTGCACACAAAAAATCATGGGTCCTTTAAAGCATTTGCTTGATGAGTTTGCTTTATAAGAACTGATTACCTGTCGATTAAATTCCATTTCCTGTTCCTACATTTAGACCTTCACCTTTGCTTATTCCTGCAACTGCAAATAATAACAGCATGGAGAAGATGATATATTACCAGTTGTCCCTATCCCTTCTTAAGTAGCTCATGCTCAGGTAAATCGGATGGTCATTTCTATAGATTTCAGTAACAAAATACTTTTCAGTTAGCCTTAGGCCTGAACCCTTACTGCTCCATTTTAACACATGGATACAATTAGTTTAAACAAGTCTATTATGACCCTTGTGCTGTGCTTAGGGTTACTGACCTGCTGAAAAATAACCATCGTTACACCTTAAAAGTTTGTGCTGGTTTTTCCTCCAGGAGAACACTATCTTGAGTTTAATTCAATCTTACCTAGTATGCTTCTCTCTACCCACACAGAAGAAAGAAACTGCCTTATGTTTTTACTATTTTTGAAAAACTTTGTTTCTCTTTCTTTGCTCATCCCCTCATATTCTGGAAACTTCCCTTTGGTTTACCTTAATTTTTAAACTCCTATGCTCATTGATTGTTTCATGATCTTTTCTGTCTTTTATTTATTTCTTTGTTGTGACCTTTCCTACCTGTGTCTCTTTCTTGTTTTTTGTGCCTATTTCCTTTAATGTTACCCTCTTCTCCCCTATTCCTTCCTTCCTTGCTTTGTCCTTCCTTTCTTCCTTGCTTTCCTTCTTCGTTCCTTCCCCCATTCCTTGCCTTATGTGACCATTTTCACTTTTGCAACCTACTTCTTATCCTTCCTAGTGAGCTTAATTTCTTTCCCTCCTTGATCCTTCTTTGCTTCCAGTGATTTTGTTTTTGCAAGCTACGTTTTTAAAGCCACCTTGCAGCAGAAATACTCTCATAAATATATAGGGAACTTTAGTATTTTATAATTCTTGGAACTCAACACTAAAATGTGCATGTCTGAGAGATCAAATGCAGCTGAAATATAAACCACAAAAGTGACACTGATGATTGTCTTTGAGGATCTCTCCTTCACTCACGGTTATAAGAGAAGGAGGACAAAAACCGAAGGACATTTTCCCATGCTGGGCAGTGAGCCACATGTTTGAGCTTTTGGCAGCAATGACAGCTGTTGATGACGTTAAACTAACAAACATCCTCATAGGTTTGGCCTTGGATCATGTTGCTGGGAGGCTGTGGCTGACATTAAGAAGGGAATTTCTGAAGGAACTGGTAATGATTGTGATTGTGAATGCATTTAAATCTAGGAATCTATATAGCTTTCTTTACCAATGGTTTTGGAATGCCTCTTGTTTTGGGTCCTAGATACATGTACAAGTTGCTGGTCAAATATGTGCCATGTAGATCTTTCGGCTTAGAAACCGCATCACAACATTTGCTTTCTATGCTCATCAGCTCCGGATCCAACTTCAACAGTTGAGATATGTTGAAATTGAGGGCATCTTTAATCAGGACAGAAAACATGATTGCAGTTTTCCTGTAAATTATCAGATCACTTTAGTCATCTTTTTATTTTTGATTTGTTATAAATATCTGTTTTGTATCTCCTAAGGAATTCTGTCTCGGCATTGACTGGAAGAGTGACAGATGCTGTACCACCCCACTGTGGTAATAAGAGAGCAGAGCAGAAAGGCAAATCTCTTGATTTACTGGTTATTCCATGTTCATACCCTCAACTATGGTCATGGAAAATGGGTCATGACTGAAAGAAATATATCTATAGCCTGGCCAGCCAGACTGTAGTACACTTAGTGTTATTCAGTCTGGTAAACCACCGCTAACCCCCATTTACAGTGCAGGAGGCGGGACTTTACGATGCGTGACTGTCAGCACCAGAATTACGCTGCTGTGCTTTTCTGCAAGCGTGACAACAAGCTGGTGACCGTAACGGAACATTGTTGCAATTAAAATTAAGAATGTACAAGAGAGCACACCTAATATCCTAAGATTTTTGGACAAAACTGGCAAAAATTGTTTATTTGAAAGTTTCTTCCATGGCTTGTCATGTTTCATGGACTACAAAATTACAAAAATAAAGTGTCCCGCATGGAGTTTTTGCATCACAACTGTAATTATCTGATTGGTTCTAATCTGAAGAGGCTGACCATGTTAGTCCCGCCTTTGAAATCGAGTTTTGTATCAGCACTTTACCAGATTAATAATAAATAAATATAATAAATATACTTATATTAGTCCGTCATATTAATTTGGCCTGACCAGGCTAGAAGATCTGCAATAAGCTTTTGTTCACATTGTCTCCCCCAGACTGTAATTACTGCTCACATGACCTGAACCTCCATAAGCAGAAAACATTTAGTATTGCAAAATAGTAATGTATTAGGTTTGCTAAATTAAACAGTTTTCTGAACAATTACCTTGTTTCCAAATAACAGTTAAAGGTGTATGGTGTACTGCAAAAGTGGGTGTATAGCCATAAATTTGCCATATAAGAAAATGAATAAATCTCTGGAAGCCAAATTGAAAGGATTTTGAACTAACAGACACAATATAAAAGCTTCTGTTCAGTTTTTATTCAGGTCACTGAATGCAAAGCAGTAACAAAACAGACACTCACAACCTTGTAAGACAAATGGGTTTTGTCATCCCCACAGAAGTCTCCCCTTTTTTTCTCCAAGACCCAAAGGCTGCAACTACAATGAATTGTGACAAAGCTTAATTCCTTTGGAATTGCGGTACAGTCGATAAAAGATTCAACGGTATGGCAGTGACCTCCAGGATAGTGTTATTGACCTATTTTGCATACACATAGGGTGGGAAAATGGACAGGCGCTTTATTTGGGCTGTTATTTATTGGTCCGCAACATGACTGTAATGCCTGTCCGGGGACTCGGCTGGAGTGCAGTTATAGATTATCCTGATTGGTAGTTATTAGTGTGCGAAAGGGTGCATCTGTGTGTGGGATACACAGACAAGCTTGTACAAAAGTGGATGAAAGAGATTATTCAGCTTCTTTTATTTAAATAAAGAGAACAATGGCAGCCTTGCACAAATTGATGTTAAAGTAGTTAAATACTAACTTGCCACCAAGGACAAAACTGGCACTGCAGCAGCTGCCAGCTTCAGTGTGTCTTCAGTGTGTATATTGATGCTCTTTTAAGACATCACATTTTGTTTTAAAGACAAAGTTAGGTTTTTTTTTTTTATTTCAGTTGGTTACACTTGCTGTTTTGTTTATTTCTCCTTCCATGTTTTCTACTTAAAAAGTATTTAAAAGAATACTTGTCTATGCTTTTTTCTTCTCTGTTTCATGTTTGCGCAGGACAACATTGAACTTCACTTAGTTTCTTATTCTCTATAATTATAAATTAAATGTCTGCAGAACTTCTTTATTTACCTACATACACTTCCTTGTGTTTTTTATGTATAGGGTTGCTTTTAATCTGTGTAAACAGCATCACTGAAAAATGAGCTGGCAACATTTTATCCAACATTTTATCAAGGAAGCATGGAAGTTTTTAATTATGGCTGAAAACTAGTCGGACCTTGAAATAAAAAAAAAACTTCTCTCAGTCTATGCAAAGAAGGAAAAAGTATGCCAGTTCTCCTAAGCTGTTATAAATGACAAGATAAAGGCTTTTCTATGGGACCATTTAGTACTGTAAAGGAAATCTCTTTGTTTAGACCCTCAAGCTTGCTCTTCCAGATTCTTTCCTGAGAAAAGATCAGTCAGAACAATTTGAATAACACTTCATAATGTAAAAGTAATGAACATGAGACATGACGGCAAGTTTAGCAGAATTTGTCTAACTCAGACCAGATGAATGTCCCAGTTTAATATAGTTAGCAACGGGCTTGCTTCATCCAGAAGACTCCCTCGAATAATAATTAAAAGAAACTTTTTACAGATCTGCAGAGCCACACCATGCCAAGAGGTCACATCGTCACATCATTACACACATATCACACACATGTTGTTTGTATTGAGGAGACATCACTGGCCCCAGCCATATTTAGCTAATATGGTGTTCCTAGAACAAGGACAATTCAAATGCACACTGACAAAGCTGTTTGTTAAGAATTATTCCCTCTGTTTATATGCTCCGAATTAATTTCCAAATCTTGTCCTAATTAGATTAATCGCCTGGTATAAAATTAGCCTTAAAACTTAACAGGCAAGTTTTATTAGGGTTTAACAAGGACATACTGTACATGAATAATAAACAAATAAAACTAACAGTACATTAAGCAAAGCATGAAGTTATTAATAAACTAGTCTAAGAAGGAAATACTCTTAGATACTGTTAATAATGCTACTAACTGTAACAACCACCATTCCCAAAGCCATTGTGTGTTATTGCAAATCAGTTGTTTGCCTTGTTGCATTACCTTGCAAGTGATATTAGGTACATCTATTCTACAGTTGGCAGGTTAAGTGTGAAAAGGGCATACCCAGTAATTTACAGTGAGTAATTTGCATGTGTGAATGCAATTCTTTTTGACTTGGAACTGTGCTTTCAGTAAATTACTAGGATTTAGGGCCTGAATATAATAGAGATGATTTACTGTACCATCCTATCTGGCAGAAAGTTGTATTGTATAAGGTCATAGCACATAGAGCTAATTGGAAATGAGTGGTTAGACAATTCTCTGGAACTGCGCTTGCGTAGCTCCTACGAAGATAGACTCCTGGTCTGCTTTGGGCAGACCTCCACAGTTATTTGGCAGTAATGTCACGACTCTGACATTAAAAAAGACAATGTGGCAAACAAACCAAAATCTAATTTGGGGAAGAAAGTAAAATCTCTGAAATACAAGGTTTTCCCTTTTTTAAAACACACAATGCATATATAAAAAGCAGGGCAGACTTGAACATATGCAATCAGTAAGACATTCCCATAAATACTGTACTGTCACATAAAAGGAGCCAAGGAGGACAGAAAACAGAGCAAATAAGAACAAACAATTTTAAATAAAGAATCAATTTTAAATAAGAACAAACAATTTTGAAAATACATAAACAGGTCACTGAAAATCAACTCTTACTGGCTTCTCCCAGTTCCCCAAACCATTCCACTGGCTTAGTTGTAAATGCATTTTCTTATCCTTAAATGTAGTTCCCATTATATTTTGTATTTCAAAATTTTTTACCTGTTGTATTTTAAAAGCACCAGGCTAATCATGAAGTGGTGCTGCATAGTATTTTGATTGACAGCTCCACACAGATCGGGACATCTTCTCAACCTCTGCATAGTAGGAGCTTCTCTTTACGCACTGCAGCTAGTGTGACGGGAAAAACATCACCTCTGAGTTCACAGTGTTGGAAGCAAGTGTTGTGACTCGGCCTTTGCGTTTGAGATCATATACATGCTACGTTTTTGTAAATAACATTTGTGGAGAATTGTTTATTAATCCAATACATTTTATTTTCACTGGATTTTAAAATAACCTTTAGGATAAGTTGTTCTAAAATGTGACAAAGATGGCTGAACAAGAACTCTTGCTTATCCTGCAACTATTCACAGTGTAGTGCATGTAATGGAGCTAACAAAGCTTCAAAAGCTGAGTGTTGGTGAACTGCTGCAGGGAGTTGCATTGAACAAGTGCCATCACCAATTCTGTATAACTGTTTGACAATATGAATGTCCTAAGCAAAATGTTTGACAAGAAAAAAGAGTTTTGCATAATGCTACTGAAGATTTAATTGGAGCCATATGCTCGGGTCAGAAGAGCTGAAAAAGCTTAAACAGGGTTTGGTAAGACACAAATAATGATGTTGTGATGCTGAGGGCTTTTTTTATTCCAAAGTCTCTAAGGAGCATTGAGTATACCCATCTCTGTCCATCTCAGTTGTTGCGTCTTTGGGCAAGACTCTCATTGCCTATTGATTGTCATTAGAAGCCCCTGTGGTGCCTTTGCATAGCAGCCTCAATGTGGCAAAGTACTGTCCCCTGACTTAAAATAGATACTGTATAAGTCAACAAATATTTCATGAGCTTTCCCTATTTGAAAAAAAGATTTGATAAAACACTGTAGATTTATGGAGTTTTCACAATGGGATTATGCTGATGCATTAAAGGTACTTTAAGATGTCTTTTGAAGATTCTGACAAAACTCCATCAAAAATATTTATTATGTTAATTGTAGAACAATATTTATGAGTGCTAGATGGAATAAAAATCTAGTCTCATACAACCATTTCCCTTTCATCCATTTCCCAGTAGAGACATAAGAGAAGGCTATTTCTTCAGCCACATGTCAGAGTGCCATACACTTAAGACATGCACTTGTTGTTTGTGGCACAGGGATGAACCCTTTTCTCTCGCTTTGCAGAGCAAAGAGCAAAGAGATGTGGGCCACCCCTTTCCATCTCATTCCTTTTTCATTGCTTTCTTTGAGGCCTGAATCAGCCTCAGTGTCACATACAAGAACAAAACTTGGCAGAAACTCAAGGTCCTGTAGCATCCTCTGTCCCCAGGAAACTCGTTTTTTATTAGGGTGCTATGTAATTTACTACGACAGTAACACTGAATTGATTTAGACAGATTAATAGCAAAAATATACAATATTTCCAGGTGAACACTGCTGACCTGCACAACAATAGGCTTACCTAATCTCCAAAATAAAGAAGTTAAAGTAAATCCTCTGGCAATTAATAGGGACCTTCAAGGGAAATATCAGACCTAAGCATTGCCTGTGTATAAATACTTGACATCATAGTACATCTCAAAACTTTTAGGAGAACAGAAAGTTAAAATGGAAATTCTCCCTTTTATCTACTTTGTTCCCTTTTCCTCCCTCCATCTAAGTTCCTTTCAGGTATATGGTATCTCAATGGGATTAATTGCTCATTTAGTAACTCTCTTCCATATTTCACGGTTGAGAGAATATCCAAATTAGCTTTGCCATCAGAGTTCACTTCTTCCACTGGGGCTCAAATGACCACACTTTGGGACACTGCACCAAGCCAATCAGGCATTTGTACCTCATCACCCATGGGTGGGTAACCAGCTTGACGCCACCTCCTATTCTGGTGGTCTGTGTATTGGTTTGTTGCATTTTTACTGTCTGTTGCAAGAAGATAGGGAATATTCACTGAGATTTGGGCATTTTAGGCTCTTGTTAATGTGAACACCATTCATTTTACAGTAAATTGGAGTTTGACTGAAAGCACCACCAGGTAGCAAACGGACCAAGTCATTGCTGGTCTGGTGGGCTGAAGAAAGGGGTTGGAGAGGTGAAAGGTTTGCAACTTAGCGACAGTTATTATTCAGATATAGATGGCACAGTGGCTGGGTTGCTAGAATCGACCTAATGGGGTAGGACGGCTCAGTCGATGGCTTTTTCTGACGCCTCGATACACTGATTTCTCTCCTGTTTTTTCTGTTCCTTCACTCCCCCCTCCCTTCCTTCAGCCGACCATCCATCCACACTGACGTATTCTGATGACTCGTGTCATTATAGCTAACGTCCGCTGAGGAGGTAATTAGCCAAAGTATGGCATTAATCAGCGAGTAGAGGCATGCACGCCTGCCGGGGTGTCTGTGACGTGCTTTTTGCAAAGACGCTGGCCTCCTGCGGCCTTCGTTTCCACACATGGTGGGCATTAACCTTCTTAGGCTTGGTCATTTGTCTATGACGGGCTCATGCTCCGTTGTTCACAACCTTTCCTTCTGCATTTCTGCTTCTGGATGGACCCTGTAAATGCCAGAGCTGTGTGCTCTGGAGCCCAGTGGAGCATAGAAGAAGGACATCAAGGAGAGAATCCCAGAATATGTGTTACCTCTAATTGTATACAATTTAACAAAGATTTTAAGCTTCGCTGAAGTATTCTGAAGCCCCTAAGCTTTAACAAATATTTTTTTGGTATGCACAAAGAAATAAAAAAAATTGATTGGGATTTGTTTTAATATATCTATAATAAAGTTCAACGAATTTGTGGCATACAGAAAATGATATATGGTTTTCATGTCTTTCTTTTCACATAGAAAATCTAAAAAGTGCAGTGTGCATTTCTTTTTTGTTTTTCACTGATAATACCTTTTCAAACAGCCTTTTATTTTATTACATTTCTAACTACAAGCCTCCCTCTATGTCTACTAGTTCTGGAGATTCAGAAACATATATATTTTTTTACCATTCTTCTTTTCAAACCAACCCAAGTTCAGTCACACTGCAGGAGGGCCTCTAGCATTGCCACAAAAGTTAAACTGGATTCTAAATGGGTCATTCTAACACAACAACTTACTCCAATCTAATAATTTACATTGTAGTTTTGGCTGTATATTAGACATTTTTCTCATGTTGAAAATATTTCTTTCCAATCTCAAGTGTTAGAAGAAACAAAATGGGTTGTCTCCCAGTATTACCCTGTATTTACCTTCTTCCATCTTTACATTAACTCTAATCAGATCCCTCAGAGCCACCACTTTGGGGGAGGATGTGCTCAGGTTGATGCCTAGTGTTTTTTACACATTTTTCATGCAGCATAACTGAGATATGATCTTAAAATACATTCTTATTAAACATGCTTGCTTTGTTCTCCAAATGGCTTTTGGTAAACTGCAATTATGGCTTTCTTTCAATGACAAGTTACTGCTTGTTTTTCTTTAAACGCTAGGTTTGTAAGATGCAAAGCTATGTTGTCTAGTTGTTAGATTCACACCTGAGATGCTGAACTCTCCAGTTCCTCCAGAGTTACCATGGGGCGCTGAGCTACTTCTCTGATTATTGCTTTCCTTGACCTCCATGTCAGGTTAGTAGGTGGTTGGTCATGTCTTAATAGGTTTTACCTTACACTTTTTATGGTATGATGTTTGAGTGGAAAGATTTGTAAATGTAAACATTTAAAAAATATGTAGTAATTTTTGACAGCACTTTTTATTCAACATATAACAAAATGTCCTGATATGACATGTTGACATTTTTGGTTGTGTTTAGACAAAATAGAAAAACAAAATATGAGGTATAGATAGTTTTAAAACCCATTTCATATGTTCTGAGGTGTTAAGCTGCTAGAGGTGAATCTGACACATTGCAGTTATAAAACAAGGAATTTTGCAATGCGCAGAAACATACCCCACTATTGACACCTCAAATTCAAAGCTTTCCAAAGCAACTAAATGGTCAGTGTTGACCAATGGGTCATTTCTCTGTGCTCTTGCCCATCAGTGTCCTCCCAGACAAACAAATCACAGTTGCTTTGCCAAAGCAAAATGGCCTCCATCAGTGTGAGCACAGTGACATCTCCATCTGCTGTCACACAAACCATTAAAAGTGCAGGGTGAAATTTAAGCCCTGTCAGTGCACATAAAGTCTCTCATTTTTCTCCATCAGCACAGTCTACTAGTTCTGCACAGCAGATATACACTCAATCTAAAAATGGACTCCCATCCCGAACATTTTGATTTCATTACCACCCGCTGCTGAATATTCATATTTTCTTTTAACGGCTGTGTCAAGTCACACCTGGAGCCAGCAGGATGTGGTACATTATTCATTAGTAAAGTAAATGGGGTGTGGCCTGATAGTTTACCAGGGTGTTGGGAAGCGTGGATTCCTCTTATTTATCCATTAATGGTGCATTTCTCCAACCAGTACTGATGAACTGTCTTCCCTACAAAGTCCTGAGGCAATCATTAGGCTCACCTAATTTTTTATCCTTATATGCACAAGAAGGTAAAGATAGGCAACCTGAAAGGTTGACTCTTCACCTCTAGATTTCAGTTTTTGTAGTGTTTTTTTGTTGCTGTTGTTGTTTTGTTTTTGTTATTATCTTTTACTTTGATAAGGTCTGCCCCCCTTCTTAACAGGACAGGGGGTAGGACCACCAGGCACACAATGACAGTAACTTCATCATTAGGTACTCAACCCAAATTCATTTAATCCCCAGACCTCCAATATCACTGTTTAATTATCAGACATTTAAATCCTAACTTCTCAATAACTGAGCACTTAAACACCAGCCAGGTGACCACCTATGTACCATGTCCTGGTTCTGGAAGCCGCCTCTTTATAAATGATTTTTGCCAAAATATTTGAACATCATAATGCTTTAATTGCTAGTCTTACCCTTTGAGCATTGGTGCAATCGATGAGATGCCTTCGGGGGCTAAAACCCTATCCTAACCACTTCACCATGTTAAAATGGCAAAATTGCAAACGTAAAAAGAATAAGTTGTAATTTGCTATTTCATCCCCATTCAAAGCCTCGCCTGTTGTTAGATATTGATTATTATTCGAAAATCAATCATCATTTGCCAGATATTACTTCTTTTGTTGGAGTTAAGTTAAGCTTAAGGCTCAGTGTGAGGAGCCCCTACCAGGAAGAGCTTAGATCAGTGCCTCTGCTCCTCTGCTTGAAAGACAAGTAATGACTTTAAGGCATCTAATGAGACTGCCTTGTCTCCACCTTGTTTTGGAAGTTTTTTGGATGCATCATACAGAAAAGAGGCCAAGACAGACTAAGAACTCACTAAAAGGATTATATATTTTTCTTCTGGCCAGGTTAAACTTTGGGATACCCAAAACTGGAGAGTGTCACTAGCTAGATGAGTGTCTATGTTTCTTTTCAGACTGGTTACCAACACTAGCTCATTACAAATATGCCAACAATCTTTGGATAGTTCTACTTAGACATTTCAACATTTCAGCTGGAGTGCTTTTTGTACAACTTAAAGACAGCCATTACTTTAATTACTGCTAACTATTTCAAACTTTCTTCGGGGGTTGCAGATTCATTTTTCTTTTTATGTGTGACAGACAGCAATATTAAACTTTACTGCTCATTATAGTTAACTGTGCTGTAATTCAGCTTTAAGTGCAGACACTTTAATTGTCAGTGGAAAATGAAGCATGACATTTTTCAGACAAAAGATCTCTGTTTTGGGTTTTTCATTATTTTTTTCTATTTTTATGGATCTTAGACTACTGTAATCAAAACAGATTTTACAAGATTTTTGTCTTAACCTTTTGACCCCTACATAAGTAATGTAATGCTTTGTTAGTATTAAGGGCTTGGGCTGGAGTCCACTTTTCATTTCCAACCTGACTCTTACAGATTAGTAGTAAATCCAAGATCAATATACACTTAACTTCACTTTCTCTTCGGTTGTGACTTATTCAAACCTTTAGGACTTTTTATCAAGCGCTGACAACATATTATAGCAATGTTGAATTGAAAAACAACAGAATCTGTAAATAAAATTTATCCATGACTTAAAGTATGAAAGTTCGGTTACATATTTTCCGTTTTTTTATCTTTTTTTTAATTCTATGATATGCCTTTTTAAGCCTTTTGTAGTCAAATATGTGCATAGGCTGTATGATTAAATATCTGCTTTCGCACCACACAGTGTTTTGGCATGAAATATTAGTTATTTTCTGTCTCTATTTTTCCAACGTGGATAGAACACAATTGCATTCACAGAAATTCTGGATCCATTTTTTTGTGATCAAAAGTGATACAGGGGCTGAGCACCCAATATCAGATACCAATCCAACAGTACTGTTGAATGAATTAACTGTATACCTTGATAGATGAGTAAATGCATCATGTTTGACATAAACATTGTTAAAAAAAAGGTGAAAATTTAACACAGATATCAATCATCACTAGCTGCTGAGTGTGCTCTGAAACATGACATTTTCAGCATTGCAATAATAAAATTAAAGCCACTAGATAGCTGTGACTGTATTGCTGCGTACAATATCAATAAAAATTGCAATGGCTGTTTCAAAATAATGGGTCAGCATCATCCATCCATTATCCAATCCAGCTAATTATTCCATATTGTAGCAAATATCCAATCCAATTTTTGGATTGTGCATTTCTACCCTTCGTAACACGCCAATGCTGAGGTTAAGGCTCTTCTTTCGAAAAGCTGAACAAAGTCTGATATGTCTAACAACCAGAAAACACTTCCCCAACTAAGACACAAACTAAAATAAAATAAAGTGAAATAAAACAATTGCTGTCTCTATGCAGATTATATGCTTAAAGTGACTGTCTCAATTTCGAGCAGAAATAATTGCACTTTGCCACAGCTGACCGCTGATCTGAAAAAGAGTGCCTGTTGAATAGTGGGCAGGCGTGCTTACAGAGACATTTTAATTGAGTCATACGGTGAGATTAGTAAAAAAAAATAAAAAATCAGCCAGCTCATTACATTGAGTAATTCCAGGATTTGATCCTCCTGGAGGAACATGTGGCGACAGTAGATATTTTGGCTTCCAGTGTGTCATTGACCACAGCAATTCATCACACTGAGCATACATGAAGCAACAATGGAAAGGAAAAACTCCACTTAACAGAAAGAAACCTCCAGCAGAACCAGGCTCAGTGAGCTGCCTTCTGCTGAGGGGGTTCAAAGTGACAGACGCGCAAAAACATTGATGCATACATATTTTCTATGTCAAAAACTTTAGCAGTAAACTATCTCCTGAGATGCCTCTGTCGAAGAAAGAAACAATGAAGCAGAGGAGCTCTTAGCCAGTTCTCATATCAAAAGGAATGAAAGAGAGCATGTACAGTTTGTCACAGTAAAAGTTGAGCCCAGAGCTATGTCAGGGAAGGAACAGGACTAAGCAATGAAAAAAGTCCGGTGTGATATTTTAATCCAGGATGGTGAAGATACAAGTGTAACTCCAAAGTATGAAGATTAGGATGCGTGGGACTACGCACGTTTGAAGAAAGCTAATTGAGTTCAAGACAGCTTTAAAGGCTGTATTTAAACTATGTGTTACAATGTTAATGTAGAATGTGAAAATCACCCACTTTAGCAATCTTCAGGTTTTAACTCAAAATCAGTTAGGAAGTCTAAAAACTGATATAAAATTTGAGGATCAAAAGGTGGTGGACAAAGCAAAGTTACAAACATAACTTGTTTTGGTACTTTACAGTTCGGATGGGGAAAACTAAAGACTAATGAACAACACTTAATTATTTCAGTGTTTTGCTTAATCGCTGTAATATTGATTTTAATTAGATTATTGTGATGTTCTACTTTGTTTTCTTTTCCTAGAAGGAAAGAATTTACTTGTTCAATTGTTCTAGAGCAAACTTCAACATAAAATACTTTAGAGGCTCCAGTTTACATTGTTACATATTATTATATATAAATTATAAATAATTGTTTTTCCAAAGAAAAACATGAAGTTAATGCTGTTTTGTGGAAGTGAAGATATATATATAGGAATACACATGCAGCAGTTTTGACTTTTATCCTTCTGACACAAGTCTTTGAGCTTCAGTATGCTACTCCATCAAACTCTGACCTTTTCTTTCTCTCAGAAATCAAACGTCGGGATCACCAAATGCAGCAATTTGAATTCTACAATAGCAACTCTGCACTTTAGTTTATGACGAAGGTGCTGGGCAATTTATTTATTCCCTATTTAACTTTTTTTTACACTTTGTCATTGCACAAATCTGTATGTAACATTAATATTTGATTCACTAATGCAAAGTAGTGCATACCTGTGAAGATTAAAACCTGAAAACTATTATGTCAAGGGCCCATTACCCTGATAACCTTAAAGATTTATTACAATAAACGGTCTCCAGAAGTATAAACATTGCAGAATAAATGCAGTAGTGTTTTTAGTGAACAAACGGCATCATGCAGACCAATGAACTTAGCAGACAGTTCAGAGTTAAAATTTCAGAGAAATTCAAAGTGGGAATCTGGCACAAATATTTCAAACATTGTTTATCTCATAGAGCATCAAATAAACTCAAAGTGCTTTATAAGGTAAAACTATTTTAATTATAAGCCATCACACAAAAGGTATACACACCTTTCTCACAGTCACACACACAAACAGACCCTCCCCTTTGCAACATGAACTATAACCCCTTTGGCACTCAATTGAAAATAAAAATTAAGAAAAGAAACTTAAAAAACGGGCTTGGCGCTGTTGTGAGGAAGCAGTACCTTGGGGACCCGTCCACACCAGAGGCCAGCCCCACTACAACCACAGGGGGCGCCACCACAGCTACCACCGAGATCAGGGTAAGCCAGGGTCAAGATGATAAGAAAGAAGTAATGCAAAAATAAATATATAAATAAAGATAAGCAGGTAAATACAAATAACTAAATAGATATGGACAGACAGACAGACAGACAGACAGACAGACAGACAGACAGACAGACAGACAGACAGACAGACAGACAGACAGA
>JAUZNJ010107033.1:0-20506 GCA_034780135.1 Jordanella pulchra | reverse complement strand
GGTATTAAAAATAAGAGGAGAGAGAAAATAACATAGTGTCTGTAAATAGGTATAAAATATCGGTATTTGTCCCTATCAGCATATTGGCAAAAAATCTCATGTCATGCATCCCTAATTAGCCACCTCCAGATTTCCTGAGCTTTCATTTTCATGTCAGAATTTAATGTTTTGGATCATCAAACACATTTATATATTTTATAAAGGCAATTATACAAAAAGCAGATTTTAGATGATGACTTTATTAAGGGACAAACTGTTATAAGTTATCTAACACTAGAGTGTGTGAGAGTTGAATTTCCCTTCCTATTAAAAGATGAGCAAACTGTTGAGAAACATGTTTTTAGGCTCCCTTTCACTCAGCTAACCCTCATCACTGCCCTAGCTGTGCAATTTTTTAAATTGATATTAAATTTAAGGTTATATTTTTTTCTAAATTTGTGAAATACTAGTCCAAAAGAAGATTAATATACCTTTAACTATTGCCGTGAAATGTGTAGATAGCTATAGCTGTACCCCAGGACCTCAGAACACAGAGTTGACCTGATAAACAACCCAACAGACAGAGACTGTCAAGTACAGTGTAGATAGCATGGCTTCAGAAATCTGATGGCGACCCAGAGAGATAGTCCTTTGAGCTGTTCGTGTGAAGGTGTGCAATAATTAATCAATGTTTTCTCTTTGATATTGGAGTAGATATTTGGTAAAAAGGAGAAACAAGAAACAAAAAAGGGCAGCACCTTTTTTATGACGGCAAGGCCTTGGACACCATGTCTCATACACTTGGACAGACTGTGCCTAAACTGAATTTCCCTTTAGGGAGTAATAAAGTATAAGTGAATTGAATTGAACAAAGGCAGAATAACAGAAGTGATGCTGCAAATGAATGCTGCATTACGAATAGATAGATAGTTCGCATTAAGAACCAATCTGACTGATCCAGTTTTTACCCATTTTTTTCCTTCCTGTTGATCTGGGTTGAATGCTAGCCACAAAAAGGCTGAGCAATGTTTGTGTACTTTTTTTAAAGCACTGCTTTAGGTGTGCTTATACTTTATTGTGGCAGTACATGTGGAGATAGCCTCACAGCCTTGAAATATAACTCATTACTCTCTGTATGTGTGTGCGTAGTGGTTGTGTGTATTACTATTCGTATTTCCAACCAACGCAGTGCTGTATCCCTCGGTGGAGCAAGGTGTCTTATATAAAGCAATCACTTAGCCTAATTTTATAGTGTATTACTGTTATATCAGCATACATGTACACATTAGATGTGTTTTGCAAGTGTAAATGCAATAGTCTGCTAGGTTATTAAAATTATTTTCTCTTTTTATTTTCTTTCTCAAATCAATAACTGCATTCATTATTGCGTTGCTTTTCATACACATTTCCTCTATAATTTCCTCAATCTTTCACACCATGTCCATAGATAACATCCTAAGCCTTTCCCATTTTTACTGTATGAGCCTCTAAGGTTTGAAGGCTTGTTTGTGTTTCAGATTCATAGTCAATAAATGTTAGCTACTGAAACATTCTGCTGGGTTTAAGGTAAAGGCTTGCAGAAAAATTGCATCAACATCAAAGCCAATTGCCATGTTTCCTCCTGTTTAAGACTGAGACAAAGCCCTTAATCTTTTACTCAAATAACATTGCAAAGAATTAACTCTAATATGGTCCTTTAGGCAATTTGTTTTCATTTATCTCTCAAAAAATAAGAGTTGGTCCAATTTTCTTGAGTTACATCTATAAAAAATAATATCAAAGATAATAGTTTAACCCATAAAACAGTATTTTGCACCAACACTATGATTTCCTAAGATCCATTAATTGAAACATGGTGTAAAAGAGATGACCAACTGCTGAATGATGGATTTCTATCGCCCTGTGTGAGGCCCTGTAAGGAATTTGTTCTTTCAAAAATTAACCACTCAAAATTTTGTGGCCCTTTTATGATCAGATCTTTGCAAAGCTTTAATCTGACTGGGCAGAGTGTAATTGATTGCTGTTAAAGAAATATAATATGATGGTATCAGAATCTAATTCAAAATTCTACCCATTTAAAAAAAAGTATGGGCTAGTATTAGCATGTTGTATTACCAATAGTTAAAGTCAGTTTTTAGCTTTACTGTATATACCTAAATGCAATTTTCTTGTTTAGATTCTGGAGCATTTAGAGGTATATTGGGGCTTAGAAATATCCAAATAACGGCCAACATTTTTAAAATGAGCATTATTCATGAAAGACTTGAAAGCACCCAAAGATAAATTGAACTGCTTGGCTATGGTACCTTCAACCTTTATCCTAATATGTGCTAGACATCTTGCTCTTTCTCTACCATTTCACCTAATTCTGTGGTGGGAAAAACAGTTTTTATGTCAAGTATCTTATACATCTTGACACTTCCTCTCATTTAGACCCTACCTACCTGGAAAAACCTTAATATTGAGTTTTTGCCCATCTGTAAAATTAACCCTTAAACCTACAGCTCATTTATTCATAGTACTCTTCAAGAGCTTTAGATATGTTTTTAGGTCTATTTCAGTGTTTGTACATGTCTTTTTTCTACCATCAATAATGTCTGCAGTATTGAAGTTTTCTTGACTCAGAGACAGCAAAGTATTGAGTATTTGTCTTAAACTGTGTCCCACAGGGACAACATACATTTATAAGAGGTCTTTTAGATTCTCTCTAGATTATGTCCTGTTGAAAAGGTAGATTATTTTATGCAACAAGGCTTGAGCTTATTCTACCTACATAGATAGTTTCAGTTCAAAAAAGGAAAGATTTTTGGGTAATAAAAGCGCTTGTGCTACCAGTTATTTCCTTACAATGCTGAAATAAAACAGAGTTTTGCAATAGGCAGAGTATTGCCTACAATAGAACAACTATTCATTATAATAGTGTTTTTGTTGCGACACACTTTGAGATTAGCCCCGAAAAGTATGCATTTTCTATGCTCTAGAACATTTTGAATACATTTCTGATGGTTTTTTTTCAACCACTTATGTTTAATGACTGCAGAATATAAGCTTTTTTAGTCCGTTCATGTAGTGCTTAGTGTTATTGTTTTCTGTTCAAATATGTGATCTTGTCGCCATGAGCAACAGCCACTTAGGGCCTCATGCAAAAAGTAGGTGGTAATGAGTCTTGAAAGTTCTCACAAAAAAAAAATTCGATGTATGAAACCTATCATGGTACACCCTGGCTTTATACATCTTAATTGCCTTTAAAGAGATATATATTACAAATACTTCTAATCATGTCCTCAAATAACCCAGGCAACAGCATTCAGAAAAAGGAGATCAGTTAAGCTAATTGTGAAGTTCAGAAAGAGGAGCATATTATTTGGCACATTTTCCTCTGATATAAACAGTTAGAAAAGAAGCAGAGTGAGCACTATCATTTCTCAGTCTTTAGACTTCTTTTTATATTGTCATGTTACAACTTCACTTTCTTTTTGGAGTACATGGACGCAATGTCTTTCACAATTTTTTCAGGAAAATGATGCTGCAGAAGTTCTATTAAAGTAACCCCCCTTTATCTTGATCTTGAAGTCAGATTTTCAAATAGCATTCTGGGCATGGGGTATAGTGGCTCTCTTTTGTATGATTATGGAAACCATAGTAACCTATCCCTACTGTTTCTTCTTTAAATGAAAGAGCACTTAGCCATTCATTGACTTATCAAAGAGTGAATTAAAGATGTGCGCTGGTGGAGGTGAGGTGTATCAGCATGTAGTTAGTTAAACCAGTAAGATACACCAGCTGAGAGATCTGGTTTCACAGCATTGATATATAAACCTGAGGTGGGTGGGGTCGAAACACCCCTTATGTTCTGTAGCAAAAATGTCTTCCTTCCATCAGTTATTAAGTAAGTCAAGTGTACTTGATTTGTTAAATAAAACGGGTGTTTCTCATTTTTAAATGTGAGTGGCTGAGCCTTGTTCCATCGCTGTTTTGAAATAAACTGTAGCTCACACTTAGTTCTGATAAGACAGCAGCACAAAACATCCTTGCACTAGTATCAGTGTGCACACTGTAAGTGTGCAAGATCGCTCTGGTAAAAAGATCATCTCCTGTAATCGCAGCCAACTCTGGTCAACACTAGTCTGGTTGATCATTAAAATCAGTTTTTGCCGATCACCGATTCAAGTATCAAATCCATAGATTCTTTAATATTGTTGTCTCGTGTACATTGACAATGCATTAAGTATAAAAATTAGGTGATGAGAAAGTATCATGATCAAAATGGAAGATAGAAAAAAAATATGCTGATAGAGGATGAAATAATATATGCTTTTAAGAGTTTTGTAGGTGGCTTTGAAAGAAAAAAGCTGTTTTAATTTAGCCCCTGATTGTTTCACAATCCTACCTCCAGGGCAGACACCAAACCAGCCTTCATTTACGCCCCCCCCCAATCTGTCCTTCTATCTGTTTGTCAGGCTTCTCTGATGTTCCAGTCTACTTCTCTCGTCTCCCACAGTTAGCCTCTAGAGGCTAGCCTCAGCCAGCAGGTTGCCTCTTCTTGCTCTGTCTCTCTAGCGGGCCTCTCCAATCTACCTACTTGCTTTTCCTCTCTCCTTCTAAGCTAGCCCTGGCAAGTTGCTGCCTCAGTCGCTGCGGTTCCTTAGCTCCAAACCGAGGCATGTCTAGCTGCCTCACCCCGGTTCTGGTGCTTTCTCAGCCGGTGTTCCCAAACTGATTTCCAGCTACTCATGTCTAAGCTATAGGCCAATGTCTTCTCTGCTTCATGTTCTGCCCTGTCATAGTAAATTCCCTTTAACCCACTGCTTCTTGGGGCTTGTTGCTTTATTAATCTTGATATATCCAGCCGGTCGCTGAAAACATCTGTATTTTTTGGAGAACATCAGTGAGATGTTCTCTGAATGTAAATGTGCAATGTAAACAAGAAATTGGAGAACAACACAGAGCGATGGTCTCTGATGTCATAGCATAGTCCATCTGAAAATATGCCTTTAGTTATTTACTAAACACATTTTTTAGCTCTTTATATATAAAATATTGAAGTTCCACTTATTGCTTCTTTTAAAGGCATTGGGTATCTGTAGATTTGCTAGGCTAGTAGAGATTTGCTCTTGTGTTGATCAAAAATGTATCAATAAAATGCCGAACATTTTGTGGTTGCAATTTGAAAAAACATAAAAAGGTTTAAAGGGTATTTTAAAGTGGTAT
This sequence comes from Jordanella pulchra, assembly GCA_034780135.1. Taxonomy (NCBI): domain Eukaryota; kingdom Metazoa; phylum Chordata; class Actinopteri; order Cyprinodontiformes; family Cyprinodontidae; genus Jordanella; species Jordanella pulchra. The sequence continues at coordinate 15,316 of JAUZNJ010107033.1, read as the reverse complement.
ATTTTTTTATAGTCACTGTTATCCTTGAAAAATTTGGAAGAATTAATTGTTTGTCACAAGTTAACCTCATAAAATACATGGATTTTAAATGGAGAATGTTATAAATCTATTATTTTGGTAAGAAAATGTTTTGCACATAATTTATTTTACCCATTCCTACTGTGTACAGTAAGCACATTTTTGTTTGGACTTTTGTTTTGTTTTGAGACTGACGATAAACACGAAATATTAAATATAACTTTAAGCCCTCAGTCCCTGCTTTGTACAAATTCCCATTAAGGTTCCAGGGCTTGCTTGTATCCCTTGTATAATTTACTTATAATGGATCTCAGAGTGAGAAGAATGCTTATCACTTAATCGAGAGATTTTAGGCACTTTTCTTTCAGCTACTCTCAATACAAAATCTAGGCATATTTTTTATTTTAATCCAGTTGCTCTAATAAATGATGAATAAATTTGTTTGGACACAGCCCAATGCCTTGGCATTAGCTTTGTGAAGCCCATTATTTTTCATCTTGTGTTTAGAACTGAATAGTAATATCCTCTCATGATTCACTTTAAAGGCAGTTTTTAACAATATATGTTTTCAAAAGCATCTGCATTTTGAAGAGTGCACCTATAGAATCTATTATGGCTGCGCGCATTCCTACAGCTTTTTATTCAAACTAATAGTGTTGTCTCCCCCTCCCCGCTAAAATCCCTTGTGTCCTCTATTGCATTTCTTGCTTTTTGTTTATTTCAATTTTTTACTTCTCTTTTACCCAAAGTTCTAACTCCTCCCTCAATCTTTTCCCCCTCTTTTTGTTTTCAGTGGGACGCTTGCTGATAGAATTTAGCTCTCAGATGACGATGGAGCGAGTGCAGAAGGAAAACCCAAACGTCACAGAGGGCGGCCGTTACAAGCCACCTGATTGCCGACCAAGATGGAAGGTATGTGGATGCTTCTTTATTTGCAAGTTTTGCCGGTTTTATTAAAGATTGTTTGGCTGTTTTTTTTTCATTATGTAGACGAGAAAAATGTAAAATGTGCTAGAAGAATCTAACCTAAAAAAACTCTTGCATATTTCATGTTTTGTTTTTCTCTGGTTTGTTTTAAAATGATTGAAAATCCTCAAATTTATTTCTTTTTTTTTATTAATATACTTTCTATTAAAATGTATTCCATTAGACATTAGAAAGGAAAATAAATGGGTAAAAATTTTATACATGTGGTTCAAGTCTGGTACTAACCCTGCAGTTACACACTACTTTGTGTTTTTTCTTTGCATAGAATCTTAGCAGAAACGATTAAATATTGTGGCTGTAACTTGACAAAAACACTTTAATGCTATTTAAGATGTATGAATCAAACAATACCCATTGTTATTTTACTTTGTCCACCGGAGGTTACAGAAAACACAGGGAATAACATAAAGGTGGTTTCTTTATGTTATAGGTTGCCATCATCATCCCATTCCGTCACAGAGAAAATCACCTGAAGTACTGGCTCCACTACCTTCACCCTATCCTCAGACGGCAGAAGATTGACTACGGCATCTACATCATCAACCAGGTAGGCTGGCTGAGAAAACTGAATGCTAACATGCAAACCCAAAAGGAGTGGGACGAAGCTTGTCTTTGTCTAATAATATATGGACATGTTCATGTAAATCAATTAATATCATCATCAACTTCTCTTTGTCAGGTGTGGAATAAAAACAAAACACAAAAAAATAACTATTTTGAAAAATATTCTTTTATTCACATTTGGAATGTAGTTGACAGGTTCTAGTACTACAGGAAACATCACAGATAATATGCCTTTTTCTTGGTGTCAATTTGGTCCAAATGCAACTGCAAGCATTATACTAAGAGTAGCATTTATGGTCTACAAGGAAGAACGGAAAGTGTCAAAGTGTTTATAAGAAATCCCTCATTATTTTTTCCTGTCAAGATGCAGTTAATAAAGCAGAACACTTCTTTGGACCTGTAGTTGAGGCTTTACCATAGTGATTTCATTGCTGCAGCATTTTTCATTGGACGGCATGCTTTGGTTGTGCTGAAATTATCTTTTGCTGAACATAAACATACAGAACATAACTGCTGCCCCACAAACTGTTAGTTTTTTTCATGAAAGGGTATTTGAGGAAGTGTAAATGTTGTCAAGTATTTTGAAATCATTACAATAGTTTAGTAACCAATCTATTGTGGAAACTCTGAACATGTTATCATGCAAACATGTGAACTCCTACATGCTACTTTATTGTCTCCTATCTCCTTGGCTCATTCCTTTAAGTAAAATAAAACCTCAGAACAAATGTCCACCAACCTCCCTTTGAAAACTATTAGTTCAGCAGAGGGATTTTAGATAATGTTATGACATTGTGTGTGAGTTTTCCACGCAAGGTTAGGCAAGAATTCCTCTTCAACTGCATTATGGGTAATGAGATCTCTGTTCTGGCCATTCACTCCCCTGTGGGCTTTGTGCAATGCCTTAATCACTCCCTTTGTGAGAGGGACCTTTGGTTCCGCCTGTCCTGCTGTGCTCCATTCTTCATGTAGCTATGGTCCAGTAGCTGATACTTGCATTGCCTTTCTTTCATTTATGCACTTTAAACACACATTTTCTTACATCTCTAAAGACTTTTTATGTCAATTAGGGGAAAGTTGGTTCACCTCTAAACCACAGGATATTAAAGTAATAAATGGATGTAAAATCCCAGTAGAACAAATACTAAAGAGTTTGTTGGTGATTCGGAGCTTTTTAGTTAAACAAGCAATTCAAATGTTGAAAAGAGCTTCAAACTTAAAATTTAAATGCAAAACTTAAGAGAACAAAACAATGAATGAAGGGATAGAAAAAGTATCAGATAGTGGAAAAAATAGCTATAATAAAGCAGTGAACTGTAGGTTTATCTTTATTTAAAGTGACATTTTGTAAATTGTTACTGAAAAAATATCTTTACTATCGTCTTTTTATTTGAGCCTTTACAACAAATACATAATTTGAGGTGCTGTTCGGCTGATGTGAGTCCAATCTAGTGAACAATTGTTATGTTCAAGATGGATTTTGCAGATAGTCAGAAGCAACCAGCATCCAGCTCAACTTTGACACCAATGGCATCTCCAGGTAAGGTGAAAAAAGGGGAAAAGAAAAAAAAAACATTGTTAAGTAGGAGTGGAGCTACAAGAATGAGCAGAAAAGTGCTGCAGTTCTGTGTTTTGGCCACAGGTAGCAGTATCATTAGAAAAGTCCAACATGCCTCTTTAAGAGCTTGATACTCTGAATAAAGGATTTTATGCTATACCCAAGGACAGCTTTTACACTACAGCGCTCTAGTTTAAAGGCCGTCTGTTTATTCACCAAGCTGCTGTACACTCCTGCTACAGATCTGGCATCCAACTGATGTAATGTCACAGTACAAGGTAGTTAATTTTGACCCTCAGCAGCATCTTCAGCTCTGTCACCTCCACTTCAAACAGACACTAATTCACTGCCTGACTGCAATTATCTGGTAAACCATCAACGTTGGCTCCATTCACTGACTTGAGGGTTCAGGGTTTGCACAGTTTGAAGTGGAGGAGCCTTTCATGTTATTTCTTTAAGTAGTTTTTTTACTTGCTGAGATATAATGAGCAATTCTTGTTAGAAGCAGCTTGGGTTATAAGGTTCTTTCTGTTTAGAAGTAAGTTTCAACTTAAGACAATCACTAAATTAAAGCACTAATGGACAGTTATGCTCAATTTAAGACTCATCAGTGCATTTCTGTTTGCAAAACACATCTAAATATGGATTGGTTGCAGGTATCACAGGTAATATATACAGTATATCAAAGTGTGGGTCAGATTCCATATGCAGGGGCTACAGTCATGAGTGCAGATGTGCTACTTTTTCTGCATTTCTTCCTCCCACCTATCTCTTCTTATTTTCGTCTAGGAACACAACAATGAGCACCCTTTGAATTATATGCTTAAATGAAGGCCAACAGTGCTACAAATATTTTGCAAAGAATAATGAAGCTATGTTAAAAGGTTCTTCCATAGTGTTCACAAAATTTACTATTAATGGGATGATATATAAGATATAAAAATGATTTAATTTGCCTCTACTTTTTTAAGTGTGTATGCACACTGTTCTTTGGGCCCCCTTCCTGTTACTGCTCACTGCTGGTTAGATTTTAAGTTTTATCATACAAGCACAAACAAGATTGCTCTTTGTGTCAAATCTTTGCCCTGTCCCAGACCTTTCCATATCTTAGTGTTTAGTTGGTTCATGGAGGATTTACTATGTTTTTGTTTATTTTCATGTTGCAGGGTCCAGCTCCACATCATTTTTCATCTTTTACACATGGGTAGTGGACATATATTTGTATTGAGACCACATTTTCAAAGTCACAACATTTTTACATAGTCTTACTGTCCATTTTTGAAACTTGTCTAAAATGTATTTTTATGGTTTGGCTTTCAATGTGGAATGAGACTCTTTCTGTTTTTGTGTTTTTGTTTTATAGCTTGTTTTAGTAGTTTTTTTATTTGGCTATATTTGTTTAATGTATTCATGTCATACTTGTTTTATTATTTTGAATTATGTTGTTGTTTTTAAACTATTTTATTTGCTTGGTGTGTAAAGCGCTTTTATGGCAGCTTTGATTGTTTTGAAGGCCTCAATGAAAAAAGCTGATCTGATTAAATACTACATTTGTAGCTTATGAGAACAAAAGTAAAAGTAAAATCTATTACTATTTTTTTTATTATTAATATGTTACTTATATTAAAATAACAAAGGCTAAAATTAAATATATAAGATATAATATAAAACTTTGGGAAGTTGTCCTCCTACTTATTGATCTTCTCTGCATGTGCAAACAAGTTTTCATGAGTTGTATAATGTGCAAACCCTTTGACGATCAGTCCCTTTGTGTTTTTCCTTCTTCCTTCTATTTTTTGAGTGACAAAATGTGCTCTTAAAATTCAAGTGTCCTCCTGCATCAATCGTGTGTGCTATACCAGCATACAAAATTAGAACGAACCCTGAACTGCAATTGAGAGCCTGTTAAAATACCGTGATAAGTACAATGATCCGATAGCAAAGGAACACAACAATGAGCACCCTTTGAATTATATGCTTGAAAAGGACAGCATTATATTTCAGTCTTTTTTTAATGAGTGACTTGAACTTAACGTTTTAAAATCACTCATGATACTCAGTGGAACCTCTTGCAAAGTTCAACCAGTGGTGAGCTGCGTAAAGCAAGAAGATACTTAAAAAAGATTGGCAGGAAGGCAGACTAAGAAGAAGCAAATCAAAGAGACAGGGGTGGGATCTTGATGACAAGAGCACCTAATGTGTTTGACACGATGAACGATTAAAGTTTTACAGCAGCTGACACTTTGTTAGAGTTAAGAGCAGAGTATTTTTTATCCTGCTCAGTCAAGTGCTAAATGAGTACAAGCCTGGACCCTTTTATCAGAGATTCACTGAGGATGGTAGTGGGGGTATGTGCTGAATGTTTGCCCTGCAGTCTTATCCAAGTTAACGGGTCGCAACTGTTGTAGTCTTAGATGTAGAAAAGGTCCTTGGACAAAGAAAATCTTTCTGTGAAATTAAAGGAGTTAATTCAATTATGATTTAATTCAACATGAAAAAGATTCCAGGTTTTCTCTCTTCATTCCCGTGTTACACTCAATATAAGGGTTAAGTTTTTAAAGTTCACAGTCAAATGATATTTACTATTTAAAAGAGTCAGAGGGACACTAGCACCAACTGTTATGGTAAAACACCTTATTTAAGCAAAGTTGCTAAGCAGAAATTTATCTTTGTCCATAATGTCCTAAATTATGCAAACAATGTTGCAGTGTGTCCCATTCACCGCCTGGTGAATAAACAGGATTTTACTAAACTGGTCATGACTGGTCTTTCCTTTTTTACAGTCTGTGGTAAAATTACTTATAGGGATGCTCCCTTCCTTCCTTCCTCCCTTCCTTCGGGGCCAACTGGCTCACATGTTCCAGTTGATAATCTGACCCAATATCTGTATTGTCTTTGCTATAATGGACTCACTGAAAACAGGTTAAATGAGGTACAACATGTGTACACAGCCCCTATGGGCAGAAAAAGAGATCAACATTGATCACATGATGTGAAAAAAACTCCTCAACAGCCATGTGTGTTTGTTCAATACCTTTCCTAGACTTACATTTTCAAATGATCTGATATTTTATATCTTAAGGACGGCATTTGAGTGATTTCTAGTGGATGGCTCATTAACTAGAATGTAATTAGAACACCCCATATGCACCCACATTTAACACAGTGTTTCTAATATCTTGGCTAATATCTCTATATTTCCAAAATAAGTCCTTCCTTCCAAAATAAAATCCTCTGGGATTAAAGGGTTAAATAGTTTTTTTGCATATGCTTACACACAAGATTACTGTTTTACATACCAAGGACAAAAATGAACAAATAAGATAGATTTTAAGATTAAAATGGTTAAACAAAGTACAACAAATAAAATTTAATATTATGTAGTGTAATACAGAACTAGGACTCATCCTAATAATGCTGTTTATATGTCTTGTATAGTCTTGTATATTAAAACCTATTAAAACTGCTCTCTTTCAGAATATTTTCCCTCCTATTCAGTGAAACTTGCAGACACCACAGTCATACAGATATTAAACAGCTGACATTAAACACTTTTGTAAATGTAATTTTTTTAAGTTTTTCACTTAGTTACTGTTAGTTTGTTTATTAGTTTTTGGACACCTGACCGATGCTTATCTGTGCAATGCACGGATCCAACACAAAAATTGTAAAATTCCTCTGTGATTTTCATAAATTTAAAATCAAGGTAAATCTTAATCTAATATTGCAGTGACCATTTCTTTGCAATGAAACTATAAATTAATTATGACTTGTACACTTTGCTTCTTGAAGTTAGTTGTGAATAAAATATACTTTCTGCTGTTTGAGCCAACTGCTGCCCCAGCTTAGCTTCAGCCGGACACATAGCTATCATCTCACTCTCTGAAAACTGGTACATTGTGTAGGCGTTGCAGAGGGATCATGCTGAAAGTGATGTAGCAACCTTGCTGTTCTGCCCTGCTGCTCTGTGTCCTCTCTGCTTGCTAAAAACCAGGACCAGTGTTTGTTGGCCATCAGTCCAGTGTGTAAATTGGAGAAAAGCCCAGAAATACACTCAAAAAAGAGGCAGGGAAAAAAGGTTAACAATTTAAGTGTGCAAAAAAGTGAATAGGAGAGGTTTGAAGAGGGTAAGGGAAGTCGGTAGCAGAGGTGATGATGCAGGAAGAGCCATCTGCCGTTTAAGGTTTCTTTTCATTAGAAGAGATTAAGGTTAATCCATAACTGGAAATCGGTACTAATTTATAAATGATGTACCCTGCAGCAAAACAAAATCTGTTAAAGGGATGAGTCACCATTTTATCCTCATCTCTCTTTTGAGCTTTTCATTAGTAAAAAAATTGTAAAACCTTTACATCTGCAAACTAAAACCTTGAATTTGTGTTCTATACCAGCACATCGTACATATCATTGGACATCTATAGTCTTACCTTTGTTTGCTACTTATATCTGCTTAGAAATGTAGATATTAATAAAACATCAGATTTTTTTCTCATCTTGCTCTCATTTAATCTGGGAAGATTCCAGCATGCAAAATATGACATAGCTGATTTGAAACAAAACTGTAAGCTCCTACTTCATATTTGTCTCTACTAATCTATTTAAAGAAATGGTCCACCTCATTTATTTCCCCTCCTGCCTCCATCGAACCCTATTTCCACAAACATACTTTGCCTTTATTTTAAGTCTTCCATCAATATTTTCGACATTTCCTAAATTTCTTTCCTTACTTATTGTTGTCTTCTCTTCACCATTGCTGTGTGTTGCTCTTAGTGTATACATAATGATCAGCATGAGTTAAACAGTGCTTTCATCTATGCTTTCATCCTTTCCTGCTTTCACTTTATGGTGAAATGAACCAGCCAGGAACTCAATGATGATTTTTGATCCCAAACTGTGTAAAACTTTATCCTGCCTTCACCACTTTTAGGCATTTCCAATTTCTCTATAAGAATTAAGTCTATAAGAGGGTTAGGATTAGAATATAAGAGCAGGGGATATAATAGCACTAAAAATGCCAAGCATATTGCTTTAAGCTATCATATATTATTAAAATTAGGAGCAGAATCAATGTTGTGTATGTAAGAGTGCAACTTTTTTGAAAGGGAGTTTTATTAAAATTTGAACATGATGACAGAATAATTACAGAGCTGTAATTTCAAAACACATTAACCACTACATGGTAACGTCTAGTGCATTACTGCACCATATGTTTTTATAAAGGTAAGAGTCCTAGTCTATATTCGCTGGAGAATATCAGTCTTTAAACATTAAACCTAGAGATGATGATGCTCCACTGCACACAGTGGGCAAAAACTTAAGAGACAAATCAAAGCATGCTTGTTCAGCCTTCTTGTAATTTTCTCTCTTGCTGTTTAACAGCCTCTGTAAACTTTAGACAAGTCTCAATATGCTGAATACAAGAGTTTTCTTTCAAACAGCTACTTGCATCTTAACTTTGCATATTCTTCCCTCAGTAACAACCTAAGAGTGTTTTTTAGTTCTTAATCTTCATCAGATTTTGGATGATTTATCTTTGCAGTTTTTCGGGGTTTTAGATAGTAAGCAATGGATTCATACCCTTGTAAAACACATTTAAAAATCCAGCTTAACAAATTTTAGATACAAAAGCATTAAACAGAGCTGGACTTGAGTACCTCACAGGAGAAAAAAACTAAATCATCTAAACAAACATACAATTATTTTTATGAATAATGTAACATGTTTATTGCATTTAAAAGAATTAAGTATATAAGCTAAAGTGTTTTTTTCACTAGATGTGTTACTTCTGGGTCTTAAGAATAACAATAAGACCGTGGACAGTAAACTTTTTCTTGAATCATGACTTATAGATTTGTCCAATTTATTCATCTAAAGTTGTTGGAAAAAAACTAGCTAATAATATCCTCAAAGTAACATCGACATATAAGAGCAACAATTAAATTATGGTTTGCTTACCTAAAGATTTAAAATAAAATATGTGATCAAAGACAACCTTTTAAAATAAAAACCGTGAATCATTTAAAAACATGTTTTTTTATGTGTTAGAAAGAAATTCAGATTAGGACATCGTTTAGAAATAAAACGCTTTGCAAAACTGTGTTTTTTTTTCAGACTACAAATTAGGGGAAACAGGAAATAAGAGAACTATTTTTTTGACCGAGCACTGAACAGAATATTGATCCAAAGAAAAAAGCTGCTCTTTTTCCCTACAATGCTCTCCTGCACCTGTTCTGGTAGTTGGAAGACCGGTACTGTTTTCTCATGTGTAATATTGGACGCTGTACTCTGATGGTTTATATTCTCAGCCAAGAATCTTCTTTTATCTTCCACATTTAAACATGTTTAGGTGTAGAAGTTCATGTAAAGTCTAAGGTAAATGGTGTCAAGCCTCAAAAATGCCGTTCAGAAATCTGACTTTTGCAGCTTGACACAGAGCATCAGCCAATCAGAAAAGCTGATTCAGGAGTTGTTTTTTTGGAGAGACAGACAGCACATGCAAGCTGTGATTGCTTCTGCAGAGTTGTCTGGATATGAAAAATAAATAAATATAAATATATTTAATACAAATATAACCTCTAAAATTTTAAAAAAGAAACAGAGAATGGATTGTTGTGCACAATGTTCAATCAGGAAAATTTGCCCCTCCAAATCAAGCTTCCAAGCTGAATTTCAGCTCCAACCCACCACCGCTTGAGGATGTAAAACTGTAATATTGAAACAGTGATTCTTTTTTTTTTACACACTTTACTATCCTTCAACTAAAAATCAAGATTTACTATACAGTAATTTAAAAACAAAACCTTCATTTTAAGTTAACTCTGATTTTGACTTGTTCATTGTTCTGCACTTTCACTGCACTTACCTCTGCTTTAAACTGAAACTAACCAGACATCATTTTTCTTCTTGCTCACCAACTTGACAGAAAAGTACAGATGCATGTTTTGAGGGGTAAGATGGGGTTAATAATGCATCTAAAGGGCCTTCCTTCCCTAATGGATCCTGAATAGGTTTAACTTTGTAACATTTCTACGTTCAATAAAAATTGTGCCGTTGTGTAAGATGTAAATGTTCCAGTTTTACAAAGGGCTCCTAATGCAATGCTGGATGTTTCAGTGTATTTTGCGATGAGTTTCAGTAACATTCCGCCTACGTTCATATAGCAACCTATTATTGTTAAATGGACAGGTTTGATAAATCAGAGTAGTCTGGTTTTTAATGAAAAAAATAGGCTTTTGGATGTTTGTGGCCCTTTTTACTCTGATAATGGTTTAAAGAAACCCTCAAAAATTGCTCCACAAACAAATAAAAAACATTTTATTTCAGTTAATGAATATTTAAATGTACTTAATGTGTCCACCTGCATGAACTCAGTTTGCTGGAGGATCAATTTTTCATCCATCCTAAAAGGCAGTTGAGGTTCACACAAAATAAATCTACAGGCTGCACTCTGTTGAGTCAAACAGCACAGGGAAGAAATGAAAATATCTACTCGGGTCCCTCTGGTCAAATACTCATTGAGGTGCATATGAGCACATGTACTGTATGTGTGTAGGTATTGTACATATTTCGAAAGTGTATTTTAAAAAAGGATTCCCATTACTTATCATGGGTGGTTTAATAAAATATTTATAGACGGAATGAGAATATAAATTTCAGAGCATAGCAGGCCAAATTCTATGTAATCTGCTGATTTTTTTTTTCAATAAAGACACTATTTTTATCATGTTGATGATGCAAGTTTAGGTGGCCAGTACTGTGGGGACATGTTATGCAATCCCATTTAGCTGACTAACTTTCAGCATATTTATCTTTGCCATTATTGTAGCAGCTTGGCAATCAAACGGGTAAGAAAAACCAAGAGGGATATGAAGGAGGATTAGTAACCATATTGAATATTAGGGGAAAACCATGATAGTATGGGCAGATCTATGAAAATGGAGATGTTCTTCCCCTGTGGCCTCGACACTGGTGGTGGACTGGAAGGTGGAAGCAAGATTAATTGAGTAGGAGGTAGACCAGGGCAGGGAAGGGGGCGTAGTTGGTTTGCATCTGGTTGAAAGCAGAAACTTGAACCTGATGAAATGACTTATGAAGGAGAGACTTGAATGCTATTGGTTGGAGGGCAGAAGAGGATTGGTAGAGGTAGATCCTGATGATGTTGCTGTCTGGATGTGCAGTAAGTTTTGGTAGAGTCTTTCCAGATTTAAAATACAACTAGGCTCCATCCTGACATTGTGCACTTGTTTCAGACGTTTTCTGAGATATGGAGCTTCTAAAGATTTTTTTTCAGAATAAAAGATGATTTATGCCATTTTTGTTTTATATTACCATTGGTGGATGAATAGAAAAGCCCTGCTTTGTATGTAGCAGTTAATTATAATTTAATGGTAAAAGATTTCAGCATGTCAAAAGTAAAATCATGATTAAGGAGTTTGTTTTTTAGGTTGGGAGATTACATCAAACCCAGTTAAATTGCACAGAATACACACATAATTTAATATGACATAATAGTCCCTGACCTGAAAAGAAATGTAACAATTTGCACTCACTAGTTTAAGTAGGAGATTTTAAATTCCAGGAATGTAAGTATAACCTTTTCATCCTTATATAGTAAATTATTTCTGGACAAACCATCAGACTGGCTTTTATTAGCAAGTAACAATATTTGCCCCACATCATATTACAGTGTTTCACCTCCTAAAGAAAATACTACTCAGACCATATAATAGTGCACTGCATTATATACAACAATGAAGAAAAAAGAGCCAGTATGTCGGCAACCAATTGCAAATAATCCAGAGGCACCTTATCTATATGTACCTAGATCATAGACAACTTCTGCCATTTGTTTTTCAAGCATATCTGATTTAAAATCTCAGCAAACCTCTGTGTTTCTGAGATATTTGCTGGTTCAGCTCTTGCAATTTTTTGACTTTACAGTATCAGAAAATAGCTTAGTTATTATTATTTTTAGTTAATTTAAACACAGACATTTTAGAGTTTTTTTGGTTGTTTTTAAAAAAAATAAATAAATTACTTTTTAGATATCTTCAGGAAATTCTGTGAAATTTGTCTCAGAGTTTTTTGCTAAAATGTACTCCATCATAGTTTTTATAGTTCATTTTTCAAAAAATTTTATCAAACTTAATAAAGTATCAGAGAATGGACTCAAGCTTAAGGATAAACATGAGTTTTTCCTACGATCACTGCCGGCATGCTTGGTATCAGGGATTGCTGTAGAGTCAACAACATGATGCAAGCAAATATCTACTGCCGCCACGTGTTCATCTAGGAGGAACAAATATTGCAAAGTCAATTACTCTACATAAACAGATCAGTTTCCTTAGATAGGAAACTTTTATACATAATCTACCTGTATGATCTGACAGAAGCGGTGACAGAACATCAGTGACATGGAGCTAGCATGATTTGAATTCATCGCAAAATTCTCAGCAACACCCCCGTTTCCTTTCATGTCATGGAGAAGCCACATTTAATGATGTGGATAGCTTTTTAAAGCAAATATCTATCTAAGATACTTATTGTGAAAAATAAAACTTCTTATGTCACAAATGCAATTCCTTCTTTTCCAAGTTCTATATCTTAGATGTAATTTGGGATGTTAAAAATACTTATCATGCATTAAATGGTATTTAGAATTTCCATCATTTATATTTTCAGTTAAAAATCACTTTTAGAGAACAGTAATTTGATATAATGTTTTGTATCAATTCATGTACAGATTTCTCCCCATTTAAAATGATTGAAAACCTACTGTACTGCAAGAACAAAATCCCAAATACAAGCAGCTTAACTTAGCTTTCTCTGAAGGGTGGTTGACCTTTCCCTTAGAGATAGGGTTAGGAGCTCGGCCATCCAGGAGAGGCTCCAAGTAAAGCTGCTTCTCCTCCACATCGAGACGAGTAAGCTTGGACATCGCTTTCTGATGCCCTCCGATGCTTCCTTTAGGAGGTGATCCCTTCACGTCTCAATGGAGGAGGCCCAAGAGAGTTGGAGGAGGTGTCTGGGAGCCTCTGCCGACACTTGTCCCCATTAACCTGTCCCAGATTAATTAAAGACCACAAGTAGCAGATGATAGCATTAAAAAAAAAGAAAGAGGAGGAGAGTTCTAAATAGAAAAATGTTGCCCAAAATTCTTTGTAGCCTTATTTAAAATTTTAAACATTTCTCAACAGAGAGCTTTGTATTTTTTTTTTTACTGTTGCATCGGTTTATGCCTGGTTTTTACTTCCCATCACCACCAACGATTTTAAGCAATCTTCAATTGACTGCTCAGTCTACTGTGAGAAATCTGACTAAAGCTGTTATTAATATTGGCATTTGTATCACTCCAAAGATTATATAAATATCTACAAAGAGGAGATGATTTAGAGATATTTTGGTTTGATCAGAGATCGTAACTTCAAGGTGCCCAAATGCGGTTCAGAAGCACAATAACGTCTAAAAGAGTGTACGTATTTATTGATATAAAACTAAAAAACATTTTGTTAGATTCAACAATATTCATGAGAATATATCGCAACAACTCATTAAAATGCTTAACTACATAGACATACAGAGAATAGGAATTCATAGGTACAAAATAGACAAAGTGTTTTAGACAGAATTAACCAGAGCATTTCAAAAGTCCTACGCCTGTTACTTCAGGGTTTTTCAAACATTAGTGTTTGAAATGCTATTGTAGATCACAATGAAGCCCAGAGAGACACTTGGTATTGCTGCTCCGGGAAGATCGGTTCCTTCAAATCTCCTTAGAAGCAGCACAACCTAAATGTGTCCCCATACAGTAGATAAACAATTGCTGTTTCCAACAGATTTTCTAACAACCTCTTTTAGCTATCACTATCAGTTTGGGTGGTAAATGGCATTAACGGTCTAAGGTCATTTTTTGGTGTCCATGGTCAAAGCTAAGACAAAAATAACATTTTTAATAAGTGTAAAAAAGGGTAATCGGAACACAGTTGTTTAAACTGAGAGTTATTTTTGAATCTATTTCAGTCATAAAAGACAAAAGAGGTTGAGTGCATAAAAGCTTTTTATTGACAAAATGTCACAGAAAAGTACACTCCTGTGCCATGCCAGTAGTTTTATGCCAGAGAACACACAATACATGTGTAGACGTAATCCCCTAGATTCCCAATTAACCCAACTGACTTATTTCTGCTGTCAATTTCTACTGTTGTGTGTGGGTTTGAAGTGACAGTGTTGTATGATTAGTGTTACACTGACAAAAGCTGAACACTTAGTTTGGAATATTTTGCATCCCATCCTGTTGATTATTGTTGTTGTTGTAAGAGACCATGTATTTATATAGTCCATCTCCTATTCATCCTTGCCTTCAGGCAAACATTTCAACCTTTCACTGTGCTGAAAAACTCAAATACACTAAGTTTTAAGAAATCTGCACAGTAAAAAATTGGGTGTTAAAAATTCAGAGTCAACCTATCTTACTCTAGTAAAATAGTTTATAGTCAGTGAAAAAAATGATGTCCATGCAGTGTAACTTTTACTCTATATGGTGTCGATTACTTGCCATTCTCTAAGAGGTCTTCCTTATTTTGACACAAAAAGTAGTAAAATTAACCCTGAAAAGTTGACACTGACTATAGAGTAAATTCTACACTAACTTGGAGTGGGACCAAACGTTATCTGAAATATTTAAATTCAACTCTGTAGGCGTTACAGTAACACTTGTTTTTTTTTTACTTGTGTGCCGTTACTGTCACAATATCCTTGTTTAGTTCATAGATAAAAAGCTCCTTACTTTAAATCAGGTTAGCATTTAATACATTTACCAATAAACCGAAGTGAAATATGCCTGAATACAGACTGAAAGAAACAAGATCTAGCCGAGCAACATTTGGTACACTCTTACAGGTTAGTGAGGTTAAGCATTTTCATCACTTCACAGAACTTCCACTCATTGCAACGGGCTGTGGAGTTTGCGGACCCAGAAAATAACCAGACACCGAGAGGCAATATAACAGTTTATTGAGCAGAATTTCTGGGAAGGCGGCTGGAGGAAACAGCAGCGGCAGGATGCTCTGGATGGAGATAAGAGCGTTACTGTGCGATACAGGACGAAGGGCAGTGTCATGGTGGGTTTCAGGGCTCTAACCCACATGCAGAACACCACACGGACTCAGGGAAAAAGTTCAACAGTTTATT
>JAUZNJ010107022.1:0-15894 GCA_034780135.1 Jordanella pulchra | reverse complement strand
AAGGTCTTGGCCTTGTCTTGTTCTCGGCCTCTTAAGGTCTTGGCCTTGTCTTGTTCTCGGCCTCTTAAGGTCTTGGCCTTGTCTTGTTATCGGTCTCTTAAGGTCTTGGCCTTGTCTCAGTCGTGGCGTCTAAAGGTCTTGGCTTTGTCTCGGTCTCTGCCTCTAAAGGTCTTGGCCTTGTTTCGGTCTCGGCCTCTTAAGGTCTTGGCCTTGTCTTGTTCTCGGCCTCTTAAGGTCTTGGCCTTGTCTTGTTCTCGGCCTCTTAAGGTCTTGGCCTTGTCTCGGTCTCAGTACTCCTTGGTCTCAGTTGGTATGGTCTTGACTAGAGCCAACATGT
The DNA here is from genome assembly GCA_034780135.1 of Jordanella pulchra. Lineage (NCBI taxonomy): Eukaryota > Metazoa > Chordata > Actinopteri > Cyprinodontiformes > Cyprinodontidae > Jordanella > Jordanella pulchra. The sequence continues at coordinate 15,557 of JAUZNJ010107022.1, read as the reverse complement.
AGCTTTGGGCTCCCTGAGCTTTGTTCAGCTTTGATCGTAGAGGTTTTTCAGTTTATACACCATTAAATGGTGCTAGGTTTGATCTAATGCAATAATCTTATTAATGGATACGTCTGTTTTTTTATTTATTTATTTTCTAAAAAAAAAGCCTAAAGGTTCTGATTGCACTATTTCAAAGGTCCTGGAATGTATGTTTGTTTGTTCCATGTTTTTCTTCAGAGACAATGGTAAACATTATTACTTCCACCAGTAGATGGGGCCATTTCTGTTTATTTCAGCACATTGTGCCCGGTGCTGGGGTTCTATTTAGGCTCAAAAAAAGACTATAAAAACACCACTAAAAAGAACGCTTGGGGTATAAAGCCTTAATCTAACATAATAAACTGGATTTTTTTTTTTTTTTTTTTGTTAAATTCATATAATGTGACTATTTACCTTTAAATTGGCACCGACCATCCAAAGCTCTGCAGATGTTTACCTTTGTTCTGTGTTTGATTAAATTGGAGAAATGAAACATAGAGAAAAAGTTGTTTTATCCTGGAAAGACTCACACAGAAGAAAAGCAACAATTAGAAAGTTTTATTAAAGTTAGAAATGTAGCCTTTGGCGCCTAAGCCCTCGTGGAAGATGGAAGCATAAAGAAAGATGATGTTATGATTGATCAGATGAGCTAGGATGGGTTCACCTTCCCCCAAAGGGCCTAAGATTGGTGATGGAATGAAGGCCGAAGAAGGAAGGGAGCCAGAAGAAAACCGGGATGATGTTGGAGTTGAGGAAGAGGAGCTTACAGCTTGATGGAGCCATTGATGGAACCGCAGCTTTTTAAAACAGAGTCCCAGATAATGATTGGCCATGGTGGTGGCGTGCACAGCGCTGATAGGCTCGCCACAGAGGGGCATTTCACTGGTGACAGGAGGTGTTGTGACTTAGCGCTTTATAAATAAACTGAATTAAAGTGAATATATTTTTATCACTATATAATTCATGTTTTTATTCTACAACACTACAGATTTATCTGTTGATAGTTTTATTGTACAGAAGTTTAAAAGGGCAAAACTATTTCTATCATGATTATAGTAAATAATTACATATTTAAACATTGTTTAAGAGGAAGAAGGGTTGTAGTGAAAAAGCTACACTACAGCTGGTGTGCAGGTGGCGCAGTGGTTAGTGTGCACGACCCATGTATGGAGGCCTTAGTCCTCGACGCGGGCGACCCAGGTTCGAATCCGGCTTGTGGTCCTTTTCCGCATGTTTCTCCCCCTCTCTCATCCCCCTTTCCTGTCAGCCTGCTGTCAGAAAAATGAGCCACTAGTGTCATAAAAAGCTAAAAAAAAATGCTACAGCTGATAATTTAATAAAGTCATGAGCTTTTATAAATTTTGGAACTCATCTGCGTTGTAGATAAACATTTTTTGTTTTCTGCCTCTGCTTTTTCTACTGTTTCCTTAAAACTTGTGAGACAGCTCTGCTCTGTCTCACCTGCTGTCCGCCTCTCCTGAGCGCTCAGAGAGAAAAAGAAACACACAAAAAAAAGAAACACAAAAGGATCGCTGGAGTTTTATTTACTGTTGTAGTCAAAAAACAACAACAAAAAACATAGCAAAGCATGATTTTAGACGCAGCTGTTTACTACTGTTCTAACACAGCAACAGTTTGAATGAATGAAAAACATAAAAAAAGTAAAAGCAACAAAGAGAAATGATCCTGTGTTCAGTCTTTACAAGGAAGAGGCTGGAGAGAAGGAGGAATATCAGATGCGAATGGAGCCTTATTTCACTCTGTATTTCACTGTATAAGGATTGATACACAGAGCATTAAATCATTTCTCTGAATGTCCATAAATTTCTCCAAAATCACAGGCTTTGTTATTTAGTAATGACATAGCATTTGAGTCAATCATTTGAGTCCATTTGAAAGCAAAGGGCTACAAGCTGTCAAACTATGGAGAGGTCAATGGGAGGGGGGGAGGTGGCAGGACAAGGATGCAGACCCAAGTCCTTGTATGTCCTGGTGTGCTTGAAGGAAAGTCCTAACACGCTTAAGGATCAAATTTAGAAGCGACGGTTTTGCACGTTGTTATATCGGCCCAATTAAAGCTCTGGTTTTAATGCAGAAGTTGTTGCTATGACCTTTAAAATCAATCTCAGTCTAACTCCTGGTCTTCTATGCGTTATGTAATACTATAACTAAAACCGTGAACGTCTTTAAAACTGAAAGTGTGTTAAATATCTGCCATCATGCCAAGTCAAGGGTGTCAATCCACACTGGCAGGTTTGGCACAGATAGTATTGATCACTTCTCTGGAGGAGCTGCAAAGATCCACAGCTCAGGTGGTAAAATGTTTAGTTTTTTAGTCATGTTTGGAAGAGTCGCCTACCGCGTAAGAAGTCCTGTTTTTAGTTTTCTGCAACGCATGTAATGTGTGGAAGGTGGGACTAGTGGGGAATGTTTGGCCTACAATCTTTGGATGAAAACTAACCTGGACATCATCCTGAACACAACAAGGAAGTGAGAGTTGTGTGAAGGTGGGCGGAGCTAAATATGGAGGACAATAGAAGAGGAGGAGCTATTTAAGGTTGTAAAGATGAGTTTTAGTATAACTAATCTTGTGAAGTCTGTGAGGAAAGACTTTTATTCTTGTTACATCATTTTAAAACATCTTAACAATGATAGATGTATTAAATCTTAGCTTGGGCTTCTTCTAAGAATGATGGATATTTTTGTGAAATATAAAGTCTTTTTACAGGAACAACCAGGAAAAAGACAGAAGTCAAAGATGATCCTCTTTCAGAGGTCCAGCACGCCTCCCATTCAATGAAAGTAAAATCAAGTCTTTTCATCAAATGTTGTATAAATAACTTTCTATTGAAAACATTTTTCCTCAGAGTTTGTTTCTATGTTGATGATTTGAAATTTTTTAAAAGATTCTTAAAACAAAGAAATGACTTTAGTTCCACCTAAATAAATGGGATTGTGGACTGTGAAGAACATCCATCTCTTTTTTCCCCCTTTAGTCGCCACCGAATCAGTTGAGTTAATACTATGTTTGACAGATAACACGCTCCTACCCCTGAACCAGGAGCAGCCGCTCCGTCCTCATCAGTCAGCTCAACCCAGACACATTCTCTTTCTTTTCTGATTTTGCCTCTTTCATCCAGCCTTGTGAAGGACTTGATGGAAACGAACATAGACGTACGATTCTCACAGCCTCGTGCTCACGTATGTTCACCATCATTACTCAACCTTCCAAATATTAATTAAACTCTCAATGTGGATAAATACATGTGTCATGTTCAACCCTGGAGCTTATTATGAAAACTATCACATAGCGTCTGACACATGAATTTATCATAATTAGGAATTTAAGTGCTAACGCTGCACTTCTGTCTGCCTGGGGGGGGGTGGGGGTGAAGCTTTGACAGCTTTACAGAAAATCATTGTGGGCCAGACGTTATCATCTGGATAACTGACGTTGACAAGGTGAGAGTATTTCAAATCCATAGCAATAAAAATCTCAGATCACATGGAAACGTTTACTGAAATAAATACAGCTTTAGAGAAACAATATATGCAATTTGAAATTACCAATAAAAGTATCATTTTAATCAGGTTTCTAAAGAAATCTCTGATGGGTTTATCAGGTATGAAATTCCAGGCAAGAAGCAGTCAGAACACAAAACAAACAAACAAATAAATCAACAGTGTTATAGAAATTTAATTTAATGGGGCAGTAAAACAGGATATCAAAACGACAGTGCAGGAAAAATGAGCTTGTTTTAAAGAGCAAGTAAAAATCAGGGGCTAAAGCATAGTGCTGGGGTCATTCTACAGAAGTCTGTGGGCAAGAGGCAAAGTAAGAGGTTGCTGGCCTGTGCGTAGAGAGTGAGGTACGCCAGCTTCAGGCCCTGTTCAGTACGGGCACTTTACTCTCGCACAACTGCTTGGGGCTTCATCAGAGTTTGTTAAGCTGATTTGTGGTCATTCTATGCATGTTTTGTGGTTTAGTGATGTTTAAACCTTTACATATGTTCATGAGTTATATCTTTCCACTAAAATAATGATTAATTTGATACCAGGGGCTGATAAACTTCCCAGGTTTGGAGATGAGAACAAAATGGAGCTACAGGTCTGCCTCATCTAAAATGTTTAATTTAAGTGTTTCAGTGATCTAAAAAGCAAAGAAGCAGACCCAGCAGGAAGGATTATGTATCTCCTTCTGACCTTATGTTGAGCTGGATAATTGTTCTGCTAAGAGAGATCGGTTTCTTTTCTTGGATGAAGGATGCAGGACATCAAATATAATAAAAGCATCAGTAAAATGGAGAGTGTGAAGAAAAATTACAGTTAAAGGAAAAGAATGACAAGTATATCAATGTGATGCAATCTCCCAGAGCTAATTATTTTACAGACTTATAAGTCAATGAATGACAGAGAGGCTGACCCATGAGACAGCTGCAACTTCTTAATGAAGAGCGGTCAGATGTGTCCGTGGTTGTGTCTGGAAAACACTGCTGTGACGTATGGCGCTCTGAAATCATTAGTCCTCAGTGAACCCATCTGGATTTTAAAACTACCAATCATGAGGTATGCATGGCTCAATGAGTAAAGGAGTTCAGCCGTCTGAGTAGAGGGAAAATTGCATGGTCTGAGCATGCCCTAAGAATACAAAGAGATGCACAGAGGAGGAAACTTCCAGGCCTGGTGGGAATTTTCTAAGATACGTTCGGCTAACACTAGAAAGACAGCTACAGAATAAGTGCTCACATTGGGCTTTCTTAGACCTCAAGTCTGCATAAATCATCTCCAGAGATTTCTGCTGTTTGATGCAGCTGTCAGTGTGCTGTAGGGACAGTATTTTGATGGGAGGAATACGTGCGATCTGTTAATCTGAGTCTGCTAATTCATCCTCACCAATTAATGTATTCAAATGAGATGTAGAGGAAAAAAAACAAGGATCCAGACAGACGTGTTGATTATTCTCCGATGTTGCCCACATCCATTGCCATATCTCTCCTCATTTCAAGATGATGATGCAGACACCATCTTATCCAATGATTTTACACAATGATGGTATAACTGCTACAATATGCATCCATTCTGCTCAGGATGCAATAAGCAGAACTGAGATAATGATGCTGGACTCAGTATTTTCTGTGTTTTTCTGGATATAAATTGGACAATAAATAAATCTGTCAATAAATTGATAAGTCAAAGGACCAGTGAAGTCTCCAGATTCAATGTTTTTTCTATAGATAAATCATTGCAGCTGTAGAACAAGTAGACATCGTTGAATCGCAAAGATAATTCTGGATTTTTTAAATCTTGCCATCAGATGTATAGATTTAATTTTACTCTATGAGATTAAGCTGCTTAAGCTCCAGAAATAAGCCACAGAAAGATCTAAATGATGTGATTTACTTTAATACTCAATGCTGATGCCAAAAAAAGCACAACTTTACAAATGAAAGAAATGTTCACAGTGTTTGTAACCAGGTGTGTTTTCCTGATCATGCTCTGCTCTCCTCATCCTCATCATTTCTCATATCTCTAAAAGGATTGTGTGTGGATATCCTGTCCTGTTGTAACTGTGAGCTATATGGAGCAAACCTCCACTTTCTAAACTCCCATCCAAACACAGGGCTTATCTGTGGCCCCGTTATGTTGTACTTTCCCAGCAGATTACACAGTGAAATGAACACTTGACCTCAGATCCAATCAAACGTTTACCCGCCAGTAAACACTTGTCTGATAACTCATCTCCCTTCTGCTTTTTTACAATGACTTTTCTTTTCATTTGCACTGTCCTTTAAGTGAATAATTCTGCTCAAATCTAATTTGTATATTTGTGTGATTAAGATGCAGTAGTTTGGTTTATTTTCCCACAAACATCAGGTTGTGTTTTGTGAGGTTGTGGGCTGGACGTGACTCATGTCTCGATACGCTGCCAATGATCAGATTCATTAATACTGCAGTCTTTCTGCAGTAAGCATACTACAGACCGTAAGCAAGCATAACTGTTGACTATTAAAAAAATGGAAGAAGGAAATCTGAAACAAGGCAAAATCAGTTTAAGAAAAATGCATAGGTTTTTTTTTTTGTTGACATTTTGAACCGTACAGCCAAAGGAAACTGTGTGGAGTGAATATTACTGAATATAGAGGAGTGGCTCAACTGTTGCAGCATCAGCTGGGCTTAATACGGCTCTTACTACTAAATACAGAAGATAAACTTTGAGGGTTTTGTCTGTTACACAAATCTTACTGTGGAGCAACAACTAAACTAACATTAGCAGAGAGAAATGAGCTTTACATTCCTCACCTCTTGTGTTGACAGCAAGTAGTTAGAGGATTTAACCCGTATTGCGGCTCAGGCTGCCATAACTTTCTTGAGAGAAGTGGATTTCTACTAGTATAGTTTGATCTGTTTACCAGGCAGGAGTTGAATAAATCCTTTGGTGCATGTTCTTTTTTTTGACTTGACTCGGCAGGGATTGGATTTATCAGCTGGCTTCTGTGGGTCGTTGGTTCTCGTTCATTGGCCTGATTGGTTGAAGTTGGCCTGTTACAGATGGAGTGAGACAGATGGTAATCATTTAATGTACTTGGCCTTTTGCAAACACTTTCCATGGACGGGTTCTCCTGTTGAATATTATGACAAATCCTCTCACATGCCAGGTTAAGGCCTTCCTACTGTAATCCCCGACTTTTGCAAATCTATGACGCAAATCAAAACACCAAAAAGTCCTTCGCATTTTATAGTAGTCAAAGTAATTGCACTGCTAAAGTATTCATACCCCCCAAGCCTAGTTCATGCCTTGTGGTTCACTCTTGTCCACTCATCTCATCTGTAGGGATCTCTGTGAAAGTCCACATGCAGCCCAGATTTTCCCGTCCATGTTGTTCATTTTCGAGCTGTAGATCAGTGAAGTTCCCCCACGGTTACCTGCAGCCTCTCACCTGCTGCTCCGAGTAATGCTGCTCTTTCAGTTTACGGGCATCTCTTGCAGTTTATAACCTAATCGTCTATAATTCTCCACAACTTTGTTCTCGAACGTCTCTTTTGTCCTCCTGACTTCATGATACTGTTTGTTCCTTATTGATTGGATTTGCCGGGTTATGTTTCCTTTAGGAGTCCACAAGGCCACCGAACATTTTACATTCTATATAATTCAGCAACTGAAAACTTATTTTTACTTTAAATTCATGATTCTTCTTACAATCATTGTCATATAAAGTCCTGATAAGATTTAAAGTTAAATGAAGCCAAATATCAGAGTCAGATGCTTGACTGCTCCATCTAACCAGCTGTTCAGATTACAAGATCATTCCAGGTTTAAAACTGCAGCTCTCTTCATATGAGCGCCTGAAGACCCCAGGAGCTTAACAACTTATTAGGATGAATGACTGGTGTGTCAGGATGGTGAAGAGAGTTAAAGAGGGCGGCGCACGTTCAACTCCACGTTGCTTTGAGTGGAAGATGCAGTTTTTGTTCATTAGCGGAGGGTCTCTGATGGCCACCGACTCACTGCGTGAATCCCAACCTATTAAATATGCCTGCGCACCCGATGATCTCTCATTTCTTCTCTTTATTCGCTCTATGAAAGCCTGGCTGGCTCCACCAAAGGTTCAAAGGTAGAGCTCCAACAGGGGTCGATCCTCAAACAGCAAACATGAACCTCATTCATATGCAGATGCTGAAAGCTGTGAGATGTTCAGGAAATGAATGTGGATTAAACCAGTGACCCATTTAACACACAGGTCCAGAACTTTAAAGAGTTTTAGGAAAGTTTCTGTTTAGAAGTTTGGCCTTTTCTTCTTACATGATTTTTTTTTCTTTGTTTTCAAAGTTTGGACCAAATTGAAGATATAAAGCATGTTTTTATTCTAAAGCTTTTAAAATATGTAAACATAATAACATGGTTTGAGTTTTCATGGCTAATTGATTCATATTAAATTCACATTAAAGGTTTAAACCGTCAACATGTTGTTACTCAGCAGTTAGAGCAACTCATTGGATTTTAGATTGAACCACATTCACAAAACCTTTAACACAGATTAAGGCTGATGAATCATTTTCTAAAACTGGCAGATGATGCGCTGATAGCAGAGAACCAGCATCTGAATAAGAATAAATCAAAAACAATACTCTAAGACGAAACATAGCTGCAGAAACAACTCGCCCCCATGCAGCACTACTTATGTCTCTTCACTGTTGACAACAAAGCAGGAATTAGGATTTTGTTATTGTAGAGCCATGAAGTCCACTGGAGGATTATGTCTGGATGAATAGATGGGTCAAAATCCAGCATGTTAATAACATCCAATAATAACTGCATCCGCGTGGTAACAAAAAAACAGAGTCGTTTTAAACTGAACTGTTATTAAAATCAGCTTTTTATAAATGGTTTCATTTTTCTGTAGGTAACAATAAGGCATTTTTTACCTAAAAATAACCAAATGTTATCAAGTATCATCTGTCTGTGTGGTTTTACCTGCTGGTCAACAGGAAAGCAGGACAGAGAATCAGACAAACCAAAAATAGATAAAAGCATGAAAATATAACAAATAATACAGTTTTTATAACTCAAATAATTTTAATATTTTCTATCTGCCAGATATTAAAGTAAAAGTTGTAATTAAAAGAAAAGAAAACGGAGAGAAAAAATAATTTTCCTTAAATCTAAATGTATAATAGATATAATGTTGGTCATCCAAGAGTTAATCTTTTTACAGAAACAGGATGTTGGGACCAGACCCAGTTTCTGCCAAAGATGTTTTGAAGCATCGTGATGAGAAACAATTCTTCCAAGTTAAAGGTCAAATCTGGTGTGTTTGTGTAAACCGTAAAACATTAAATCCGTTTCCAAACACAGCAAACCACAGATGTTTGACTACAAACATTGTTTCACAATTACAACCAAGATTTGCATTTTTTTTCTGTTATTTGCTGGAAAGAAGTTTAAAATATTCACTTTTTTCTTAAAATTATAACATAATTCTTAGTGTTAATAATTTTATATTGTTGCTCTTGGTTTGAATTCATGTTTAAATTAACAACGAACGAACAAGCAGGTGGAGACTCTGCCTGAAGTATTGTGATGTAATTTATTTCCAGTGAAAAGGGTTGAGAACCTGTGCATCAGTTCTGGCATCTTCTCTCTGTCTGTGTGTCTGTGTGTGTGGAGATGAAGAGGTGATTACAGTCATGACACTGGGGGCTGGATTATGGAGGATTACATGCACACTGACTCTGACACACATGCACAGATTTCATGATGACACAAGAGTCTATATTCAAGGCTAATACTGCTGTTCAAAGGGTCAAACAGGGGAGAGAAATACGGGGAGGATGTTTACCGATGGATTAGGATTCATGTTAAAATATCATAAAGGTAAAGCAGCTTGTTGAATGACTGCTGCTCTCTTTGCTCCTCTCCAGGCAGTAGGCTGCCAACATGGGCATTCCCAGGAGACCTCCTCCTCCTCGCTGTCCTTGGCCTCCGGTTTTCCTGCTTGTCCTGCTCTCTGCCTCGCTGCAGGCTCGGCCTCTGCTCGTCCACTCCTCCATTAACGTGGCGGTGGTGTTCAGCGGCTCCAGCTACCAGAGCGAGGTCAGAGGTCGCCTTAGCGGGGAGAACTTTGTCGACCTGCCGGTGGTGGTCAGCCCTGTGACCGTTCTGGTTAACGACACCAACCCCCGGGACCTGCTGACGCACCTGTGTGACACGATGGCGACAGAGAAGCTGCATGGGGTGGTGTTTGAGGACGATGTGGGCTCAGGCTCCGATGATCAGGTGACAAGAAATGTATTTATAAATAAAGAAATAACCAAAGCTAGCAAATATTGCTCATATATCCGTAAACATGGATCCATCAACAACAATTTTACAAGAAGAAAAAATAATAAAAAGCTATATTGAAAAACTTGGGACTAATTAGTTAGTAGGAGCATAAATTAGCCATAAAATACAGGCGTGTCATACGACTCTACGCAAGCAGCTCAGAAAACCACATGAGCCACACCTGCTCTGTTGGTTTGAGACCTTCCGATCACTGGTGGCAACCATGCTGGCCAAAAGAACGCAACCATACAGGACCTGGAGCCTTCGGTCTCCCAAAGCCCATAAAGGAGATATAGAGCTGGGTCAACCCCATGGTTACCCTGAGCTACAATCAAGGGAGGTTAAGGTTCGCCTTCAACCGCACCCTGTGAAATCTTTGTAGAAGCACAGACAAGGATCAACAGGTCAAAGAAGCAGGCATACAGAAGACCAAGACCAGAAATGATGAAACCATTAACATCCTGACAGCTCAGAGGTTAGCACAGCACAGGTACAGCAAAGCAGCAGCTCTGTTCTCTGAGCAAAACGCCCCCCCCATCACTGACCTGATGTGATGGGAGGCAGAGGGCAACAAGTGCTGCTCAAAAAAACGAGCCACTGTACCTATTTCAGCAGCTAATCTGCACAGTGACAGCTGCAGTTTTTTTGTTCTAATCACCAGGTGGTTTAATGGATTTTTTGGAGGTTTCTGGCTAAAAGAAACCTAAAAAAGGCGAGTGTCTTTCTCCCAGGTTGCAAGAAAACAATATCTGATAACAAAAGTATGCTCTGTGTTGCTAACGGTAATGTTGCATCACATATATGGCTTAAAAAAGCACCATTTAGGACATTTAACTACCAGTCGGCTTCATTTTATTTCCTGATGGATACATGCTTCTAATCAGGAGAGACTAAAGACAATTAGGAAATATATTTTGTCAGGTTTTTAATATGAACTAAAATAGCCTTTGAATTCAAATTTCCTAACAGTCGAATGGAAGCATGTTTGCCGAAAACATTTTAACAATAAAAGGCAGATTAATAAATACGTTTCTGATTTAAACCAATTGAGTAAAGAAACTTAATTCTCTGTTTCCGATCTACGTATAAAGGATCGTATAACTTAGTAACTCCTCTTTAACCTCAAACTTCACCTCAGCAATCATCAGCCATTGGCCCTCAGAGCAGCCAAGAGCTCCAAGAATTAAAGCAATTGATGCCCAGAAAGGAGAAGGAGACCAGAGGAATATAGGAAAGCACTTTCAGGAAGCTATCTTCTCTGTTCGTGATGTAATTAAGGAAGTATGGAGGTCAGTTAAGGTCTGAAGCATTGAAAGTTTAAAGGGGAAAGTGCTTATGAGATTCCTAGAAAGGCCACTGAAAACCCTCTTCTAACTGCTGATGACCTTTGAGGGGATTTACTTCCCTGATATGGGGATGTAATACTGAAATAAACATTAGTGTTTAGTTGATACGGAAGCAGAGAGAAATTATGGTTTGATCACCAAAAATATAGCACCAACTCCTTGTTAGATGTAAATGTAAATAAAAACATCCATTTATCTACAGAACTAATATAGAGCTAAATCTCATTAAAACACAGAATCACCAATATTTAGATTCCAGTCTGTTTTGTTCTAAAGAGGGGATCACAATGAAGACATAAAGGTTCAGTTTAGGGACTCACTTAATATGAAGAAGCATTTTAAAAAAGATGCTTTTAACTTAAAAACCCTTATAGAATAATCTCAGTTCTATTTGTTGTTCTTTAGATGTGTTATAATAATCTATACCCTAAACTTGACCATAGTACAGTAGTTTTACCAGTTTGATTATTAATTTATTATGAATTATTCGTTTTTTAAATGTGTTTTTAATCTTGTCTCAAATTTTGTCCCTTTTCTTATAAGAACCTCCATTTAAAAGACTTATTGCATGAAAGGATCAAAGCATCTCATGGTACCATGTGCTGTTTGTTTGCTGTTTAGTAGCCGACTTGTTGACATGAGGAACAACTTAAACCAAAAAAGATATAAAATGAAGAAAAGGCTAAAAATGACAAGGATTCATCTCCAAGACGTGAACATGTCAGGCAAATGTCAGAGTCTTTATTTGATTGATGAACTGGACTCAGATTTAACCAGTAAGTGATTTTCTACACCTGCTGTGCTCGAACTTTCCAGGGTGTTGGGAAGTTAAAGACCAAGAGGTGCGGTACAACCTGAACCAGTTCATCTCAGGGGAGACAAAACCATGCTAAGATTCATGCTTAAATGTAGTTTCCAGGGATGTTTTTACATTCTGGATGGAAATCTAAGTAGTTGGAGAAAATCAATTCTCAGAGACTGTAAACCTGCAAAGCAACGGGAGGACAACCTCTGGGTATTCCGAGTTTTAACCATTTAGAGATTACAAGCCTACCGATAAGCTGTGAGGCGAATCTCTTCTACTTTTCATTGCTTTGTTATATCTGGGTTCCATAAACATCACTATAGTTTCACAGACCTGTGAACTTGAGAATTTTGCAAATATTTGTTGCTGTTTAACACTGATTTCCATCTGTTTTCTCAGGTGGCAGAAGTGGCACAAATCTTGGACTTCCTCTCCACACAGACGGCTCTGCCAATCATAGGCATTAGTGGGGGCTCTGCAGTTGTTATTCCATACAAGGTACTGTCAACACACAAACACGAGGCTTCGGTTTGGTCCTTTTGTGGTTCGTCTTCCTGCTAAGCTGGTGAACGGCCTCTGCTGCTGATAGCATTTTAGAAAAAGGCATAAGAAAATCATGAATATGTAAAAATCTGGTTGTGTTTGTGGTTTTAAAAAGCTTCTAATGTAAATGTTGTCAAGAGCAGCATTCGTTGTTCAGAGCTGCCATCTTACCCAGAACTGCTTTGCTTTGGCATTGTTCAGCTTAAAACAACCTATGTAGGTCAGAGCGGTGAAATCTACTTTGGCACGAAACTTGCTGCATGCAAATATTTGGATATGAGCAGAATATCAGCCTTCGACCCTCATTAGGTTCTTTAATCCATGCCTGAGAAAAAGTGATTTGTGATCAAGGGCAACTATAGAGACTGAGGATTTATGGAGGCGATCTTGGCTTCAATCGATCATCCTGATGTGGGAGAAGAGTGGCAGGTTTTGTCTGCTTAGCCGTAGCATGTATCTCCCTGATGAATAGAGATGCAAAGCATAGAGCTGTGTACTTATATTGTAAAGAAGAGATTGATGACACCAGATGGATTCTTAATCTCCACCTCGTCTGAATGTAGAAGAAGGAAAATGAATTCATCCCTTACACTTCTCACATTCTCCACTTTCTGCCCTTTTTTCCTTCGTCGCTGAAGTGCCACATGGAAAACCTTGTATTTATAGAACTAACTCTCACACACAGAACAGCACATGCAAATAAAGCCTGTCACACAGAACAACACGCGCTCACACAGAGGCAAGTCGAGGCATTTTTTTCACCCCCCAGGATCCCACACCAAGCTGAGAGTGTAGCTCCTGTAAACGCTGGCTTTCACCCTCCAGGCTACATGTTGTAAACTGTGTTGTATTTATCAGCTTCCTGCTAATCAAATGTTATCCACAGATGTCACGTCATATATGAGTGTTAAACAGGAAAGTCTGGAGCGGTGGGGGGGCGGGTTGATTGATTTACTGTATTCTGAGGGCAAAGTGGAAAGGGAAGAGTGAGCGAGTGAGAGGTTGAGAGAGGAGAGCGACGCTGCGGTGAGGCTTGGCTGACAGCAGCCTGCAGGCAGCGATTTACTGTCTCACAGTCTCCGTTTTCCATCTGCGCTCTTCTTTTCTCCTTTCTGCTTCTCTTCTTTTACGGAGGCCCTCTGATTCTTTTTCTTTCATACAGATTCTTTATTCATTCATAAACTATTAAGAAATCTATGTTAAAGTAAGTTTAAAACAAGCTTGTTTTCATGTTGTGATATTTCAGAAGTCGGCTCTCCTCTGCATCCTGTTGGAACTTAAACAAATGTAAAACATTTGTTATCAGTCTAATGAAGAGTCTGAAGTCTCACTTGTTGCAGAATTCAGCCTGCAGATTTTAACCAATCTGATATATTTGTCTGAATCTCATCCACGTCAAAAAAGGGGAAGTTTTAAGGACATAATGATTTTTAAAAAACAACAAAAACATACTTTCCAACCAAATGACAAAAAATGGATCGACAAAACAATGACTTTTACTGTTATTCTGTTGTTGAAATTCAGTACAAATAAATACTACATCTGAAAAGAATAAGTGGTTCTTCAACACTTGAAACACCCAGTGTTGAAGAAAGAACCGCTTGCAGACTCAGAGCTGCAGATCTCAGACCAGCCTTCTCTGTTATAAAAGAAAACACAAAGCCTCCCTCCACTCTGCATACCGAATGCTTGAAAGTGAATATTTTAACCAAGAATTGTCTGACTGCCTGGTTGGACTTACAGAACATGGATATTTAACTTCGATACGGTCAGTCGATCATTAAATATAAAACAAATAACATGGGAGGTAATGGGATGCATTTGTTTATTTAAGGATCTCCAGTAATCTCTACTATGGAGAGCATCCTAGAATCCACACCACAATAATTATAATAAAATTCTACTTTACAAATATTATAAACCACAGCATTTTGTTAAAACACACACAAAAAATCAAAACACAAAAAGTTAAATATAAAATGATATCACTATCTACTGTAGATTTGTTAAGATTCTTTTTTTAAATTTATGAGAACAGCAATCAGTGTAACCTCAGCATGTCCCAGTAAGAAATTTTTCTTCACACAGCGTTATGATGCATTCACACCGAATGCATTTTGAGCCTAAGGGCTTCTGGTTTACATGCAACGTCTATGGGAGTCAACATGGAGGGGGTTTCATGCATCTAAAGCGGATGGAAATCTGAACTTTTGCAGCTGGACGCTGAGCATCAACCAATCAGAAAAGCTCTCTGGGAGACAGACACTATGCAAATCATGATCTCTGCTGCAACCAAACAACCAAAAAACAGAAAATTTCCTTCATATAAAAGGGTTAAAAGAACGTTAAAAAGGCAACAATCGTTATAGATTCATTTAAATATTTTATTTCTGAAGTGTGGCAAAACAGCTCATGAATATCCATATGAACTGAAATTGGCAAAATATACTCTTTATATTCAACCACAAACAGACTTAAATCAGAGGGCAACCAGACATTCGCTCAGGTTTTTGAAGATGTTTTATATTCACCTTCAGCCGATACGAAGGGCAGTGAGAAATCCCTGACAGCCTGGCTGATCTGCTGCACCTAGAACCGAACACTTAAGAAGGATCATCGTCCTGATGAACTTATTGCACAGATCACGTATAGAGGATCTGTTTCTCGTTTAAAACAACTTTTTTCCAACTCATCAATGCAAATAAAGCCAAGCTACTTCCTAGATTACAGAAAAAGAACAGAGCAGCTCAACGCGAGAGACGTCAGAGTGTCTGAAACCATTAGTTCCAGGCAGAGGTGATGTAAGAGCAGCAGTAGAGGCTTGTGTAGCATTAAAAGCAATGTCTGCTGTAGGTGAGTAACAACTGTGAGAACAAGCTAAACTGTCAATGTTAATCCAAGGTTTAGGGAAAGACAGGAGAAAACCACAAGGATGGATGGATGATGGATGGATGGATGGATGGATGGATGGATGATGGATGGATGATGGATGGATGATGGATGGATGGATGGATGGATG